>JARSSU010048446.1:0-15615 GCA_029619165.1 Eurosta solidaginis | reverse complement strand
TTTCTCAAACATTGAGAGAAAAATGTTATGTATGTCTCAAATTATTCTAAAGTTTAAATCGACTTTTGGAATAGTCCCAAAAGTATTTGTTTCAAATGATAGAAAACTGTTGACAACTGATAATCAATTTTCTTCTCAACATTTGAGATTTTTGCGGTTTTTGGTATTGATATTATAGAAACTTTGTAAGTTACAACGGCGATGTTACTAGGACATGTTATCTGTTTCACTTTCTTCATCACTAGCTTTTCGGAGCTGAGCATTGAACTCGAATCTCCACATTCATATACAGTGTCAAAGTCACTGACATATAATGTCCCGTTGTTCGCTGTAGCAATTGGTCTCTAAAATTCCCTTTTGTTTCTGAGTTCCTTTTGATTCACCATTGTATCACATACATTGAAGTGTGAAATTCGACAAACATGTCCTAGTACCATCGCCGTTTAAACTTACAATTTTTCTCTAATTCAATAACAAAAACCATTGTATAAAGCAATATGACAGAGCTCGCTATTAATACATTTGAGATTTTTTTTGTTTTCAGTTTTGTTGTATGCACCGTTTATTGTGTGTACATTATGTGTGTGTGTGTGTATGGTCTCTTCTTCTTCGCATCGTAGCAACGGGTTGCCACTTTGGTCCTTTGGACCAAAAATGTCGTTTTCCCACCCTTATTTGGCCCGCTGGTCTGCCTTTGTTCTCAATTTTGTCCTTTTTAGTCTGTAACCAAGATTGTGCTACTTGTTTTATTTTCACTAAGGAAAAAATGTACAACCTGTCCACGAATTTCCCACAAAACCCCTTCATTCACTCCTATATAATATTCAATTTACCTCAATGGATTTTCTTACGAAAAATAACTGTCATTAAAGTGTGGTGGAAGAATGGAACTTCATCCAGGGTATAGTTTTAGAAAATTTTGGCTCTTGAAAGCAAACAATTTTCGTATTGTTGATGAAACCAACGACCATGAGAAAAATTGTGTTTTGGTGGCTAATATTTTTGATTGGTTTTCAAATACCTTTTTGTGATAGATTTTTGTCACGTTTGCGCTTAAAAAAAAGTTGTTGCGAATGCTCGTGCACCTCAAAAAATTTTGATGGTGTTTTTCCACTGATGAAGCCATTCTTAATTTGAAGTGCACTATGCCACCACCCTAATTATTTTCAATTTATGCGAATATCTCGTCCTTGCGCCAACTAGGCAGTTTTTTATACTCAGTTTGAGCAGAGCTCAAACAAGTATATTAAGTTTATTGATAACGTTGGTGTACATAGATAAGGAAGCGAGATAGATATGACGTCAATATCCAAATATATCAGGATCAGAAAAAAAAATTTTATTGAGCCATGTCCGTCCCTCCGTCCGTCCGTTACGACGATAACGTGAGTAAATTTGAGTTATATTGATGAAATTTTGTATGTAGTTTTCCGGTCAAGCATTCATCATCGATCGCTATTTAAAATGACGAATCGGACTATAAGCACGCCCCCTTTTCGATATCGAAAATTTCGAAAAAACCGAAAGTGCGATAATCATTAAAAAGAGGAACAAAGCGATGAATTTGGTAGGTGGGTTGTCCTTATGACGCAGAATAGAAAATTAGTAAAATTTTTCGACATTGCGTGGATCCCCCACTTTTAAAAGAAGATAATTTTACAAGTTTTGCAATCTGTAATTTGGCAGTCGTTGAAGATATCATGATGAAATTGGCTAGGAACGTTACTCCTCTTACTATATTATGTTTTAAATAAATACTAGCAAAATCGAACGACGGACACCTACACTTAAAAAAAGGAAAAATATTAAAAGTAAAATTTTAACAAAAAATTATATCTTTACATTATATAAGTAAGTTTATGTCAACTTTCAGTCCAGTAATGATATGGTGCACAAATATAAAAATAAAAGAAAATTACAACATTTGCGTGCTCCGCCCTTTTTTTTTTTTATTTTTTTTTTTTTTTTTTTTTTTTTTTTTTTTTTTTTTTTTTTTTTTTTTTTTTTTTATATATATGTATCTATGTTTTGTCTATTATTTTGTGTTTTTTTGTGTATTTATGTCTATTTTGTTATGTCTTTCTATGTATGTATTTTTCTTTTTTTTTAATGTTTTGTTTTCTTTTATTTTTTTGTTTTTTTTTTGTGTTTTTTTATATATATGTATTTTGTATGTATTTTTTTTTATTTTTTTTGTCTATTTTATTGTTTTATATTTTTTTTTATGTTTTGTTTTGTTTTGTATATTGTGTTTTTTTTATGTTTTTGTTTTTTTTTATTTTGTTATTTTTGTTTCTTTTGTTTTTTTCTTTTTTTTTGTATTTTTTTTTGTTTTATTTTTTGTATGTTTTGTTTTTATTTTATCTTTTATTTCTTTTTGTTTTTTTATTTTTTTTGTGTTCTTTTTGTTTATATGTGTATGTGTGTGTCTTATGTTTTGTTATTTTTG
Organism: Eurosta solidaginis; assembly: GCA_029619165.1. Classification (NCBI taxonomy): domain Eukaryota; kingdom Metazoa; phylum Arthropoda; class Insecta; order Diptera; family Tephritidae; genus Eurosta; species Eurosta solidaginis. Next base: position 13,166 of record JARSSU010048446.1, on the reverse strand, counting down.
TATTGTATCTTTTGTTTATCTATCTGTGTATTTTTGTTTATTATTTGATATATATTTTTATTTTTTTATTTTTTGTCTTATTTTATTTATGTTTTATTTGTCTCATATGTATTTATTTTTTTTATTTTTTTATTTTTTATTATGTATTTTTTTATATTTTTGTATGTTTTATATTTTTTATTTTATTTTATGTATTTTATGTTGTATGTATCTTTTGTTTTATCTTTTATTTTTATGTGTTTTTATTCTATTATTTTGTGTTTTTTTATTTTTGTTTTGTTTATATATATATCTTTTTATGTCTTTTTTATTTTGTGTTTTGTTTTTTTATATCTATCTTTATGTTTATGTTTTTTTTATTTTATTTGTTTTATGTTATTTGTATTTTTTTGTTTTTTTATTTTTTTTTTATTTTTTTTTTTTTTTTTTGTTTTCTTTTTTTTTTTTTTTTTTTTTTTTTTTTTTTGTTTTTTTTAGTTTTTTTTTTTTTTTTTTTTTTTTTTTTTTTTATTTTTATTTTTTTTTTTTTTTTTTTTTTTTTGTTTTTTTTTATTTTTTTTTTTTTTTTTTGTATTTTTTTTTTTGTTTTTATTTTTTTTTTTTTTTTTTTTTTTTTTATTTTTTTTTATGTTTTTTATTTTTTTTTTTTTTTTTTTTTTTTATTTTTTTTTTTCTATTTTTTTTTTTTTTTTAAATTTTTTTTTTTTTTTTTTTTTTTTTTTTTTTTTTTTTTTTTCTTTCTTTTTTGTTTTGTTTTTATTTTATTTCTTATGTTTTTTATTTTTTTTTTTTTGTTTTTTATTTTTTTTATCTTTATTTTTTTTTATTTTTTTTTTTTTGTTTTCTTTTTTTTTTATTTTTTTTTTATTTTTTTTTTTTTATGTGGGTGTCAGGATGATATGGTGTGGGGAGATAAGTGCTCACAGGTCGGGGGGGTGGGGGTGTGGGGGTGGTGTGATGTGGGGTGAGAGGTCGGGGGGGAAGGGGGGGTGGGTGGGGGGGTGGGGCGTGGTGTGGCGGGGGGGGTCGGAGGCGTCGGTATAGCAGGACAAATGACAAGAGGGGGGGGTGGTAGCCGGATAAGGGACGGCTTGCGGGGGATGGGGGGGGAGGGGGGGAGGGGTGGGGTGGGGGGGGGGGGGGGGGTGGGGTGGCAACGATATAGGCGTAGGCAGATTTAATGAACGTCATCATGACAGACTGTCGGGCTGGTTTTAAGGAAACCGACGCTACAAATATCGTAGAAAATATAATATTATAGGCAATCAAGTTATTCGAGTCGTCCAATCTGTAGTTCTTGATGGTGTGATATCTGCCATGAAGCAAATTGCTACTGATAGTCTTTTCTGGATGCCTTCCATATATTAATATACCGGAAGCTCGGCCAAACGTAGTTGAGGCTTTCATTCTGGAGCAGGCAAACTAGATAAACCACTATAAATATTATAGTTCAAAAGGCCTCCCTTCTTTATCCCTGATATTGAATGCGTCTTTTTAAAAACATCAAACAGTGGTCATCTGTAGAAAAATTGCACCGTATAGAACGCAGGACTCGTTACTTGCATGGATTGATTTTATGCATGGAAGTCTAATCGTTGGCTCAGTTCTTAGCTCAGGCTCCTTATAAAACTTTTTATGCCACCGCATTATTTTGTGCAGTGCTTTTGCGCTTTGTTATGTCTTTGTTATTTCTGATCAGCTGTTCACCAATGCCTCCCAAACTGTACGTTACTATGCGTATTTGATTACCATTGAAAGAGCATTTATGCCTTTTTTTCTCTCTGTGGCTTTTCTTTAATCATCTCGTTCGCCAGTTTGTTCCATCGGTTATTTATATATTTACGGAAACCACCACTATCGATGCAGAGAACTTGGGATCATCAGCTATACATACGTTCTTTGTCAGTATTTTATGTGTTGCGCTCGGTAACTGGCTCTGCCTTTTGAGGTAGTTGTAATTGCTGCCAGTAAAATCCGCCTCATTTCTCACTTCGGCAGCGTTTGCAGCAAGCTTTCAGTTAGAAAGGCCAAATCGATTATAAAATATCGAAATTTCACGGAATAACTTCCGTCTGTATTGTTCCCCACTCGACGCCACTCGCATGAAGGTCTCACATATTGATGACTTAACCGGATAACTTATAATTGAACTTGAAATTATTATTTTTATTCTCTCTACACTCAATACGTCAGTGATATTGGACCTTTCCTCTTCGATCCAATTTGAGTACCGAATAAATGCAACCCAGTTATCGATGTCATACTCCATAAATTGGCGTACATAATACAGGAAGAGAGCTCTCATGGTCCACTGTTTCCATTCCATTGCCGTTTTTCTACCCGTTGCAGCAATCACTATAAGATGTTCTCAATAAATCTGCATGCCAGCCTATAAGGCAGTGCTCAGTTAGTACTCTAGACAAGAATGGAGATATAATCCCAACTTATAGTGGGATCTTTGCATATAGACTTTTTTGACAGGGTTGCTTGGATGTCCGAAACCCTGGAGTGATTGCCATCTTTCATCAGCTTGACGGTATAAGTGCTCTTTCAGCATAAGATTGCATGTGGCACGGCGTTCCTTATCAGAAAATATCTGCCTGGCGTTACCCTGCTTTGCGATTTTTTCTGAAATAAAGCTTCCCTCGATGTATTTGTGCTCGGGGACCCATGTAAAGTTTACATGGTTCTGTTGAACCATCGTTTTAGGAGATAAGTTCAAAATTTATCGAGTAAAGACCGTCTGCCTGGTTGGTTCTGAAAATAAAGATTTCTTTGCCGATATAGTATGTTCCTCTCCTAACTGCGGCTTCGATGATGGTTGATATATCTGCTGGAAGACACTACAGTATTCGGGTAGTCTAAAGGAGAAATGAAGGTCTAGGTCCCTTGAATAGTTTCCTGGTGTATATGGAAATACTGCCGTCAGCAGCAGGAAACCCATTCGAATCCGTTCAATCATCCCTGCTAGGTATGTTTTCCATAGGAAGACTCTCTTAAACTCAATGCAACAGTAGAAATTTGATGTTTTTTCCACCTTAAAATAACAGCTAAAATTTCTTAAATGTCTGAGAGCAACATATATTTAAATGTGAATTATATTTTTTCTGTTCAATGGTAACAATTTAAAATAAATTTTCAACATATAATCTAATAATAAGGGTAAAAATGTCACATATTAATTTTGTGATTTACTAACAGTTAAAATAAAATTTATAATCAATTTCTATTTTCTAGTTAAAATGTGAATTATGTTATTTTTATCTTATAATGAGATTTAAAATAAAATTTTTAATTTTGTGTCTAAAAAAAAAGAATTTAAATATGACTAATTTTCCTTCTATCTTCTCATAACAGTAAAAATCGTAGTTATATTATTTTAGTTTATTGATAACAATTTGAGTTTTATTTATATTTTTGCATAAGATAGGAGTTAAAACGTGACATACTTTTATTGTATTTTAATAACAGTTAAACTGAAACTTATATTATTTCTCGTTTATAATGACAGTTCTGTAAGTATTATAATAACCATTAGAAATATGGCTTAGATGTTTCTATGTGATAGAAAAACTTCTTCGATAATTTTTCTTGCTCTTTTCATTTTACCTCCCTAAGCATACATCCTCATGTATACCACTCTGCCACCGTGTCGCAATGATGTGATACGGCTCGGTCTCGCTCATCGCTACAATGCAAACGCCAGAGGTCGGTTTACATCATCACAGCATCCAACATTAAAACCACTCAAAGCACAAGCAGTCACTAAGGACACTGACTAACTGTTTTACGCTGTTGTCACTGGCTATGTGATGAAGACTTCAAATCTTCAAAGCCTTAATAATTCGGTGACAGAGTTGTTATTGTTTTTATACCTAACTGCCGAGATTTATATATGTCTTCTATGTGATATTTAGCAGTAAAATCGTAGCGCTAATTAGTATGTCTTTTCAATGTTGTGCTGGTTTAATGTGCCTGCAGCTATGTTAGCTTAAGTTGAGAAAATCTTGGCTTTCAAGGTGGTTTGCATTTTGTATGCATGTATACTTGCACGTGTGTGTGTTTATAAATTTATGATCACACTCTGCTGTGTCATCGTGTCTGTTGATTATACTCATGTTTGTATGTGAGTTAATCTTTCATTATAGTGAAATATATGCTAGTTATATAATGACAAGCCAGCGATGACAGTGCAAGCTGTTTACGATGTTAATAATGATATTTTTGCCGTTGTTGTTGTTGTTATTTTATTAAGCAAACGATATTTGGATTGATGTTGACATCATAGCGCGCTGTTGCTGATGATATATTCTTAAGTAGAGATATATACTTACTATTCTTCAAAGCCACTGTCTCTTCCACATCGTTGCAAATGCAAAATTTCGACACACACATACACATGCATAAGCAGTCATCTCACTCTTCTCTCATGCCTTAGATGCTGCTACTTTCATGACCTTCTTTTATATGTAATTCTCACATTTATGATTGTCACGCTAATGTTGATATTTGCCCTGTAGGAGCGTTTAGTCGGAAATTATAATTTAAATATGCCTTTTGCTATACTTAAGTTGATGTATGTGTAGGTTTATTCATTAGAGTTATTAATGTTGAAGTATGCCTTTGTGTTCTTGTGTGTGTGTATGTGCGCATGTTATGCAAGTTGTTTACAGTTGCACGTTTAAAGCAATACTCCTTTGATTGTCATTATATTTTAATGAACATAGTTAAGGTGTAAATGCAAGTGTGCAAGCTGCAGCAATTTCGTGTATTTAGTTGTTGCGTTCGTGCCGAACAGACGTGTTTTATCTCGCTCTCTATTTTTTATTCTTTTCGTCCAATTTTTATTTATTTATTTTTCCTATTACGATATCTGGTGTAATGGATAAGTATTCTGCCAAGTACGACAAGCATTTTTCGCGTTCGGATACTATTATTGTGCCTTGTGGTGGCTTTTGTAAGAATGTCTACCATCGTTCTTGCTGTGAAGGCAACTTTTCAGAGTACGACGTGAATTTGCTTACGAAGAACCGCCACCTAAGTTATATGTGCGCGGATTGCCTAAATGCCTACGGCAAGCTTTGTAACGCCTATGACGCTGTGTTGGCATCCCATAAAGCTACATTGGAGTCCACAATGCTTGTCTTGGACCTTAAATTTAAGGAATTGTTTTGCGGAGATGGCTGATATAAAAAATGTCATCAAAAAACATTTTAAAGATAATGAAAACGACTCTAACAAAAACAATGAAGGTGTGTGGGGGTGATGGCTGATGGCATAAATAAAATAAAAAATGTTGTCAGCTCTATCAGTAATCCGAACTAGTTGAATAGTGGTAATATTAGTTGCGCGGTCAAACCTCATACTCTATCGATTTCACCTACACTAATGTAGCCATGTATACATTGCCATTTGCTCGCCCGATCACCTGTCTATGCAATTCTAATTTCTGCTGATAACAATAGTGAGCCTTTTTGTGTAAACTCAGCCACCCCCTCGCGTGATTTCAATACACAAATGTGTTATGCTAAACGATTGACAGCACCTGTTAATACTGCTGATATTCCCAATACAACTGTTAACCCCAGTGCAGCTGCTAACATTGCAATGTCTAGTAAAAACAAGACTCCAGCTTCGAAAAACAAAGCGAATGCTGTTGGGAACAGCACTAATTCTGTTAATGCTGATGATTCTGATGCTGTTAATGTTCCTGCTATTCAACCCAATTCTGGTAATGATTCGACTGCTGTAACAACAACCGCATTCGCAGCCGTAATCACAGCCCCTGTTTCTGAATGGGTAGCTTTAGAACCTGGTGCTCCTAGGGAGGTGACTGCTGTTATGTCTTATCAAACGTAAATAATATTTCACTGAGCATATTTTATCAGAACGTTAGGGGGTTGAATACCAAACTAACGGAAATTTTTCTACTGAGTCTTGAGAGTTCTTATGATGTACTCGTTTTTACTGAGACTTGGCTAAAACCAACAGTTTTTAATGATGAAGTTTTATCGAGTTCGTTTCAAGTGTTTAGAAAAGACCGACCGGCCAGAGCTGGTGGAGGTGTGTTAATTGCCGTTCACACTAGGTTATCCGCGGAGGAACTTCATTTTCCTGACTTTGAGGATGCTGAGCTTCTTTGTGTGAGAGTAAAACTTTCCTCAACCTACAAATATTTTATAGCCAACTACATTCCCCCACAATCTCACATTTCCTTATATTTGAATCATTACTCAATAGTGAAATCTGTGTGCAGTACTGCCAGGGCCTGTGATTCTGTCACTGTACTTGGCGATTTTAATCTGCCATGTGTGTCATGGAGTCTTATCGACGGGAAGCTAGTCCCTACTTCTTCTCGCGCTATCCACTATGATTTCCTAAACGAGTTTGCAGATGTTGGACTTTTTCAAGTTAACAACATTCAGAATAAATTCGGTAAATGCTTGGATTTAATTTTCTCAGATGTTTCAAATTGTTTTGTAAATCGATACGATCCCTTGCCCTGCCTGAAGATGTGTATCATCCTGCTCTCGCGATGTTTATAGAATCTCATAATTTATCTGAGCGTTCCTCCAAGGTAGTGCGAAAGACCCCTCACCGATTTCTGTTTAGAAAAGCCAATAGATCTAAAGTAATACTCGAAGTATCGAGAATAAATTGGCTTGAGTACGACGGGGATATTGATGAGAGTATATCCTATTTTAATAATGTATTATACGGAATATTTAAAAAATGCATATCTACGTTCGAAACCACTGCTATATCATCATCGGCTTGGAGCACTAAAGAATTGAAAACGCCTGAAAAATCAGAAGACGCGTTGCTCTTCCTCTCCTTCTAATTATTTCACTTCCGCTTCATCTTTATCTTCTGCCCTTGCTCTTGTTCTTCATTTTGCCCTTGGGCTATTTTTATTTACGTCTCTGTTGCTGTTGCTCCCGCCCTTGATTTTGCTCTTGCTCTTAGTTTTGCGTTTTCTATTTGCCCTTGCTGTTTCTAGTATTCTTGCGCTTGCTTTTGCTTTCCATTTTGATAGTGCCTTGCTTTTTCGCCCTTCCGCTAGCTACTTTTCCATCTCTTGTTCCTCTTCTTTTTGCTCACTTTAATGCTTTTGCGCTTAACCCTGCTCTACTTCTTCCTCTTGCTCTTGCTTGTGCTATTTTCCTTGACCTTCCTGGCACTCTTAGTTTTTCTCTTCTTCTTCCTTTTAATATTAATCTTCCTCTTGCCCTTCCGCTTGCTTTAGCTCTTGCTCTTGCATTTTCCTTTGCTATTGCCGTTCCTCTTCTTCCATTTCCTTTCGCTTCTCATCCCCTTCATGTTCTTCATCTCCCCCTCCTTCTAACTTTACGCTTCATTCTCTTTTTCCATCTAATTTCAAAACATTCAATAAAATATATCTGTTGATACGTACTGCTCAAGCACATTTTATGGTTGGGTTGGGTTGAGTGCCAGCCATCACCCGCTCTCCAATTCCGATCCGACAGATCTCACTACCCTGAAAGGGGTAGCGTCCGTACACCATTTGCAAAGATGCGTTCTACTACTCTATGTTTACGTGAGCAGCCACAGATTCCCATTAGAACTGTGAATTTCCACATCATCCTCAGTCGCAGATGCTTCATTGTCCTATTGGCTATGCAATTTGAAGTCACACTCTCTTATTGCAGTGGCACTGCAGACTCTTCAACCGCCGTTTGCTTAATCCTATTCCGTCTCTTGGTTGGAAAAACTTTACGCTGATCGGAAAGTTTAAACTTATCGCTACCGACAAACATACTTTCACAAACCTTTCCGTCCAACTTTAGCCCATTCATTCAACTAGTTACCTAGCCATCGCCTAAATGAGTCGTTTGATGTTCGTTGCCAAGGTTCAAGGCCAAGGTAGTTGTTTGCATACCAGTTAACATATTGTACCACCCTTTAAATGAACAATATAACTGCATATAAGTGTGCATGCAATCGTGCAGCTTTACTCTTGTTTCACATGCATTATTACCCCCTACACCAACAGCGATGTCCTTGCCACTGTGAAAACAATAAATAAATAAGTAAGTAACAGCGTGGCTGAAAACAATAGCAGCGTTTCAGGTGTTGTGGCATTGTCTACCAGTCCTGCGTGTACAGTCAATTGCCTTAATTGTCTTTTTTGTATGTATGTAAAACCTTTAATAAACTACCAAATTGTTGTTTATTGAATATTAGTTTTTTTAGGCTGCCGGTAAAATTGCTTCCATATTGCATAACTGCTCGAGTTAATATTGATTAGTTCGATTGATCCGCCATACATTTGCATGAAAATTATATTGAAATTGTTCCTGCGAAAATTGCAAGTTGCTTGTTGTTAAGAAACTACTAAAACAAATACAACGAAACAAACAATGTAGATTGAATTCAAAAAAAATTAGGGCAGATAAAATAAATTTTTTAGTAGTGATTGTTTTCATTTGAAAAAGATATTATTAGAGTGAAAATCATTAGCAGTAGAGTATCTATGTATATATTTAGGCTCGGTGCGTATGCGCCTAAGTTTTAGGTACCTAAAATAATATTCTACTGGAACTTTTCAGCACTGCAATAAGTTTCGAAAAAGCTATCAAAACTGTACCAGTTCATTTGACAACCTAAGTTGTTTATTTCTGTTTGGAAAATAACAATAAAAAGGCAAATTTCATAATTTCTACGCTTTTCCAATATCTATGTATGCTTAAACAGAGCAGGATTCAAGGAGGCTGCCGAGGCTTATGGCGGTGGCGCGCAGGCTCGTGACGTTGTGGGTCTTCGCTTAGCAGGAGTGAGCGCGGTCTAAAGCGTTGTAGAGCGGTTAAAACCAGCTTACCCACAATCCTCAAGCCACGGCTTCCTCCTATGAAGGAAACTGTCTCGCGATGGTTAAAACCGATACGCCTTTCAAATGCCCTTCAATTGCTGCTCAGGTGACAATCACAACTTCGCGTCCCGTTAGGTGAGATCCGTTAGCCTCGGTACAGTCACGTTGTGGCGTTTCACTCCGATTCACTTTTACTGCGATTTGCCGACGTACTTCTGCCGCGGTTGACGTTTGGCTGAGCGCGGGATCACGATGCTGTGGTGGACGTTTGCTTACAAGGTAGCGAGCGTGGTCTAAGGCGTTGTAGAGCGGTTAAAAACCAGCTTACCCACAATTCTCAGTCAACGACTTTCTCCTATGAAACGCACTGGCTTGCAATGGTTAAAACCGATATGCCTCCAGAACGCTTTAGTAGTAGCTCTAGTCGCAACCACAACCGCGTGCTGACTGACTGTTGTCTTCTTGTGTTACCCTTTTCATAGCTAATACTTTAGATGTTGCTAGCTTAGTTCGTTGCATTGCCTTGGTTACGGTGTTGCTGTGGAGTGTTCCGGCAACTTGTTGTGCTAGTGATGTTTCAGAGACTTTTTTGTGTTTCGTGTTGCGTTGGCTATGTTGCTGATCGTGTTCTTCTGTAGAGTTTTTATTTGTGTTGCGTTCTCTGTGTTACTGATCCTGTGTTGTGTGGCGGTGGTTTTGTGTGGGCCAAATTAATGGTTTATATTTGGTCCTCACACTAGGTAATGCCAACAAGGGATTGCATATGTTAACAATTTTCACAAAATACTAAATCATTTCCTCGGTTTATTCTCAAAACTCTCTATCAGCAAATGCACAGTTTTTCAGGAAAAAAAAACCATTTGCCAGCTTTACTATAAATTTCTTATAATATGAAGTACCCCATTTGGTCATGGGAAATCCCGTTGTATATTCAGAACAGTTATTTGTTCAAAGCTCTCTTTAATTGAGGTAATAAGAGAGCCTTTTGCTATTCGAACGAAAATTATTTCCATAAAACTATTGCTGATAGCGGAAAGAAAATATTAGAGTTTTTGTATGTAGTGTTTATGTTGAGTGATATTTTAAGCATTGTTGTCTTGATGCCTGTTGTTGTTGTTGTAGCAATATTGACACTCCCCGGGGGCCTTGGGGAGTGTTATCGATGTTGATGGTCCTTTGCGGGATGCAGATCCGGTACGTTCCGGTACCACGCCCGACCATATCGGAAACGATCTTTTATGGCCACATGCGACCTTCTGGCCATTTCGCCCTCCCATCCCCTAGATCCATGAGGAGTTCGGGGTCTTCAGAGCCTCGGATGTTGATGAAGCAGGATTCGCCACGGATAGGCGAGGTTGAAAATTGGGTTTGGAGAAGCTATATATTGCGCTGGCAACCTGAAAGGGTTGCGCTACACAATTCCTTGAATAAATTTGGTATTTTAGTCGCTTCTTACGATAGGCATATCTACCGCGGGTATATTCTAAGCCCCCTATCCCGCCTCGTTATAGTGGGTAAAGTGCTCCGCCGCCATATCAGAGAACATAGTGTTAATTATAATTATATTGATGATTGGAGCTGAATCAATGATGATGTAGACCGACCTCTTAACACCATGATGCCACAACGTTGTCCGATTGAAGCTTTAATAAAGATGCACAAACATAACAATTATTACTCTTTATCAAAGACGCTGATTTATATCTAAAGCAATCAAAATATTACTTTATGCAGATCAGCTAGTACTGTATAGAAGAATCACGTGCGCAGGATGATTCAAATTCTTCTGATGACTGGACTAATAAATGTAGGCATAAGAAGTTTTCTAAATCTATGAGTGCTTTTTCGGCAACATACAATAACTCAAGTATAGCTCTTGCTTCGGCTAACGAATTTCGTAATCTTGGCGTAATTATGTATTTGTTAACCATGTTAACTATATGATACCGAATGCTAATGCTAATATGACTTTTTTACGGTCCATCAACTAGGAAAATCGTGTATAGTTCTTTAATACAATCTAACTCAGAATATGTATCTGTTATTTGGAATGCCATTTACGCCACGCGCTGGGCAAGAAATTGAATTCATTCGATTTGCTCGCCAACCTCTCTATTTGGATTACTCCTTACCTCCCTATACTATTGGGTGCATGCTTAACAACATTTTGCCACACGAAGACAGATGCTCTGTTCAAAATATAATATTTGTCGTCGACACGAGCCATTCGGGTCGTAATGATGAGAAGCCACATAAACAATTTTTCATGTGAATGCAACAACAACGCTTTGAGTCAGATAAATTCACAAACCAGCATCAAATTTTTAGAAACACGTTTTTCCAATTAGAAGAAAATTTTTCTAAGCGGGGTCGCCTCTCGGCGGAGTTTGGCAAGCACTCGGAATGTATTTCGGCCATAAAAGCTTTCACATAAAACTCATCTGCCTTTCGGAGTCGGCATAAAATAAGTAGGTCCCGTTCCACCAATTTGAAGGAAACATTAAAAGGAGCACGATACAATTTGGAAGAGGAGCTCGGCCTAAAATCTCTCCGCGTCTCACATAATTTTTTTTTAATTTAAATAGTTTGTATAGTTTCTTGCATTTGTTTGGAACACGCTACTTTTATTAAACCGACTTTTTCAAAATAGATGACACTGACTAACCATTAGCCTTATGTGTGAAGTGAGACGCAACTGCCTATTAAAACGCATATGTACAAAATTTCAGGTACCCTTCTTCTGAAGTCTCTCAATGATCTCTCCGCTTTTATAATATATTTTACATTCAAGTTCAGAAATTTAATTATCTTAACTTTTCCCCCCTCACTGGAGGGCGTCAAAAGTTTTATACGATATCTAGAAGAACCAGAAAAGGCGATGTCAAGACCCATGTTTAAGTTACGCAAATGTAGTTGTTACATTGACTTAATGAAAATATGAATATGTAAATATGAATATGAAAATTTTTGCTGATATAGAGTTTTGTAAAAATTTAAAAATTTGAAAAAATATTTCATTGCTGATAGTGAAATTTTCAAAAGTACGTTTTGAGCCTGGAATTAATGTCATATATGAAAGGTCAACGATCATTTTGCCACCTAAAACTCATTTTCGCTGAAATTGCTGATGGAAGGTATTGATTATGAGACAAAGATTTTAAAACTAATGAGTTTTGCAAGTAGTCTAACAAAAAACACGGTTAATATTTGTTAAGATATAAGATAGGGCGATCACACATCGCATGCAGAGCTTGAAGTTTTCGACGATTTTCGGAAGGATAATTGGTACGTTTTTATTTGTTATCCTCCTACCCGACTGTGAATGCGTTGGATTTGCCGTACCCCAGGCATTTTCTCAAACATGCAAGCTTTGACTTTCGTGATTGAAATAAAATCCTTAACAAGTCAATTCAAAAAACTATCAAATTTACTAAAGATAAACTCCGGGAGAATGGCTATGGTCGAAAACTCTTATAAAAATAATTAAATGTAAGGCGCGATAAACTTCGAAGAGATTTTAGGCCGAGCTACTTTTCCAAATTTCATCGTGCTCCTTTTTTTAGTTTTTACTACAAATTGGCGGACTACAATTATGCCGACTCCGAACGGCATCTGCCAGTTTTCACTGAAAAACTCGGAGTACTTGCCTAGGGGCGACTCCGCTTAGAAAACTTTTTCAAATTAAAAAAACTTGTTTCTAAAATTTGATGGTGCTTTGTTCAAGGCGAGAACCTAGCATCTTCGTGTGGTAAAAGGAGCACTCTACCGCCAGGGCCCAAAAACCCCTTTGTCTTGAGCAAAATTTACTTAAAATGAAATGATTAATCGATCATCTTGCACAATACTGTCAAACTTTCCTCTCCCACTAAACAACTTCAAATTTATTGGCGACCTTTTGTAAATTTTTCTTCGTTGAGTAACAGGTATTAATAGTACAAGTCTTACGTACATGTCTAGCTTTTGCTATAACATTAAGTGAATTATCACTGTCTGCTGCACACGCTTTGTTTACGCTAACGGCACAATGGGTGACCTAAATTTGGAAAATAGAAATACAAAAACATATTGCACTCTATCATTTGCTAATATTCAATTTTCATTTGAAAGCGCCTTTAGACAGACACAAAGAAATGATAAAAGCGGAAGTTAGAGTAATCGCTTTTTCATTGTAGAATAGATAAAACTGTTGAAAAGTGAGGGAATACAAAATAGAACGTAGAGATTGATCTGCAATATTTATGTAAAACCACTGTGTTATTGACTTGCTCTAGACACCTTTGATATATGCAAGCAAAATCACGTAAATATATTGTACGTAGACATGATATGTACGTAC
>JARSSU010048445.1:0-28486 GCA_029619165.1 Eurosta solidaginis | reverse complement strand
ATACAATATGGGTATCAAACGAAAGGTGTTAATGAGTATTTTAAAAACGGAGTGTGCCTTAGTTCTATGGGTGGACGCCTTTCGAATATCGATATGAGGGTGGACCAGGGGTGACTCTAGAATTTGTTTGTACGATATTGGCATCAAATGAAAGGTGTTAATGGGTATTTTAAAAGGGAGTGGGCCTTAGTTCTATAGGTGGACGCCTTTTCGAGATATCGCCATAAAGGTGGACCAGGAGTGACTCTATAATGTGTTTGTACAATATGGGTGTCAATTAAAGGTATTAATAAGAATTTTAAAAGGGAGTTGTGGTAGTTGTATATGTGTTGTTTTTGAGATTTCGACCAAAATGTGGATCAGGGTGACCCAGAACATCATCTGTCGGGTACCGCTAATTTATTTATATATGTAATACCACGAACAGTATTCCTGCCATGATTCCAAGGGCTTTCGATTTCGCCCTGCAGAAACTTTTTCATTTTCTTCTACTTAATATGGTAGGTGTCACACAGTTTTTTTTCTAAAGTTATATCTTGCGTCAATAAACCAATGCAATTACCATGTTTCATCCCTTTTTTCGTATTTGGTATAAAATTGTGGCATTTTTTTCATTTTTCGTAATTTTCGAAATTGAAAAAGTGGGCGTGGTCATAGTCGGATTGCGGCCATTTTTATACCAATACAAAGTGTGTTCAGATAATTATGTGAACTGAGTTTAGTAAAGATATATCGATTTTTGCTCAAGTTATCGTGTTAACGGCCGAGCGGAAGGACAGACGAACTACTGTGTATAAAAAATGGGCGTGGCTTCACCCGATTTCGCCCTTTTTCACAGAAAACAGTTATCGTCCTAGAATCTAAGCGCCTATCAAATTTCACAAGGATTTGTAAATATTTGTTCGACTTATGGCATTAAATGTATCCTAGACAAATCAAATGAAAAAGGGCGGAGCCACGCCCATTTTGAAATTTTCTTTTGTTTTTGTATTTTGTTGCACCATATCATTACTGGAGTTGAATGTTGACATAATTTAGTTATATACTGTAAAGATATTAAATTTTTTGGGCGAGTTCGTTCTACGATTTTTCTAATTTTTATTAAGCATACATACAGTAATACAAGTAACGTTCCTGCCAAATTTCATCATGATATCTTCAACGACTGCCAAATTACAGCTTGCAAAACTTCTAAATTACCTTCTTTTAAAAGTGGGCGGTGCCACGCCCATTGTCCAAAATTTTACTTATTTTCGATTCTGCGTCATAAGTTCAACCCACCTACCAAGTTTGATCGCTTTATCCGTCTTTGGTAATGAATTATCGCACTTTTTCGATTTTTCGAAATTTTCGATATCGAAAAAGTGGGCGTGGTTATGGTCCGATATCGGTCATTTTAAATAGCAATCTGAGATGAGTGCCCAGGAACGTACATACCAAATTTGGTCAAGATACCTCAAAATTTATTCAAGTTATCGTGTTAACGGACGGGCGGACGGACGGACGGACATGGCTCAATCAAATTTTTTTTCGATACTGATGATTTTGATATATGGAAGTCTATATCTATCTCGATTCCTTTATACCTGTACAACCAACCGTTATCCAATCAAAGTTAATATACTCTGTGAGCTCTGCTCAACTGAGTATAAAAATTAAAATAGAAAAGTTGATGTTTCCATAAGCATGCATTCAAACAGGTCAATGGCAACATTGTGTCAAATATAAACAAACAAACAAGCGCCGGCATTTTAAAATAATTTTTACACTAGTTCTTTTTGTGCAAATTATATTTAATTCCATTGATCAAAATGAATGATGAAATGCTAATTTTTTGGTGGAAGCGCATCCCTGAGCTTTTTGATAAGACCAGTCCTAATTACAAATTAGCTGGAAGGAAGGCCACGATATGGGAGCACATTGGCCAGCAGATGAATTAAGTGGTGAGTACAAGTTGTTTTAGTTAGTTCAGTGATATAATTGGTAATATTCGAGGACAGGGGTGGACTGCCCAAACACGTCCAATAAAAAAAAACGCGTTTTCAACAAAATGATGAAAACGCAGCAGCCACATGAAAACTTGCAACTGTAATTCAAAACGCGTCCTTTGATACCACTCCCGACATTTTTGGACATGTTTTAGCAGTCGACCCTTGCTCTAGAATATTACCATAAAATGATACTAAAATTAATTATTTTCAATTTCTTTTCAGGTGATACGTGCATGCGTAGGTGGGCATGCCTCCGTGACAGGTAGGCCGGGAAATACGGAAGTCTACGGCAGCGTCGGGCAGTGGTGCACAGTACCACCGACAATGGTACCTGCTGGATTCGTTGAGTTTTTTTAAAAAATCACGTTGTTCCCCGACCGTAAGTAGAACATAAATTTTATATAAAGATACTTATGTTGTCTTATCTACAAACATATTGTAACGAATTTACTTGCAAATCCTCTTATTTGCAATCCTCTGCTAAGTTCGAATCACTAAACTGTTGAATAAATAACTCCAATATTGAACAATGGAAAAATGGCCTTTATTAAAGTACTTCACAATAACACTTATACTTTGCTACTCGCTGGCTTAATAACCAAACTGATTGATAACTCAAATGAAACTCTACTATTGGCCGCCAGATCGCGTGCTTAATCAAACTGATTGATAGCTCAACTCAAACTGAATTACAGCGCCTCTACATCTGTCGCGTTTTATACTCTTTGGTTTCCTCGTTCGCATTTTTCTAGAATCTACTAACATTGTCCATGAGCTCTCAAACTTCTCAGCTATAACTAAAATTTCACAATTTTATACATCTTTTAGGCGCTTCCAGAATCTACTAGTCCAGTAGCTCTCAAACTTCTCAGATATATGCATGTGTTAGTGCATTGTCGCTCCGCTGCTCGTATACGTACATGGTACATATATGTAGACGCAGTTATTGTTTCGTTTATGTAAATACATAATGATTGAATTATTGATGTGCATTCACGTCACTGCTTAGCATCGCTTAGAGACGATACCATCGCTCAGTGCTGCTAACATTCGTTACACTGCCCTCCACCTAAGTCTGATCGTCCCGATCAGACAAATCTCTCGATCTAAACGCTGCTAGCATCGCCAAATGTACCACTCTTCTACTCCGTGGTTTCTCAATGCTTTGTATGCGGTAGATGGTATCACTGATCTTCTTCACAACCTTGTATGGGCCTTGCCAACTGCACCGAAATTTGGATGGAACACCTTTCCGCCGGTGAGGGTTGTTTAACAGTACCAAATCTACTGCCAGAGAACCTTCCGAATTAAAGTTCTTGTCGTGCCAGTGTTTCTCTCGCAGGTACTTTTGATTTTGATTTATTTGGCCCATTCGATCTATCAATCTTTGCCTTTGACTTTCGTGGTCTTTTTCGAGTCTTTTCCATCAGTACCCGATTACTGCTGAACCCTTTTTCCAAACTAAAGTTAAGTGGTATGTCCTGGTTCTTATAGCGCATAATTTTTCTCTGCATATCGATCCTGATGTCATGGTCAACCAAGAAGTCCACTCCCAATATGACTTCATCAACGATCTCTGCCACAACGAATTTGTGTAGAACCATGACTTTTCCAATTAATACCTCACATACCACTTCGCCTTGGACTTGATTATACTCGCCTGTGACCGTACGCACCTTGCTCCAGGTAATGATTTTACTCTCCTGTAGACCAAATCAGATCGAATCAAGGAATGAGATGCCCCCGTATCTACAGTCGTACACGCTCTTTACCATCCACATTCCCTCTGATGGTAAGACTGCTAGATTTCCTTCTAATCTGCGACACAGATATCACAGGACATTCAATAGCCGGGGCAAGTTTTCGTTCTTTACATCCGACACGCTCTTGCTCATTTCCGCCAGCTTTGCGTTTACGGCCACCCACATTGTTGGAACTATTAGGACCAAGATCGCAATGACGTGCAATGTGACCTGGGTTGCCGCACTTGAAATATTTAATAACTCCGGCATTCTTCTGTTGAGATCCCTTCAGTGCTTCCAAAATTGTGTCTACCCACTCTGGCCTTTCTATTTCCACACGGCGTGCTTTGAAAACTGGCTTACACAGAAGCGACGCTGTTTCCTGAATCAGAGCATGCGATACCGTTTCAGCAAATGTTAGTTTTGGATTCGCATATGTAGCCCGCTTCGTTTCCAATTTCGTGTGCCATTTATAAAGCTCTGAATCTTTACCCTTTCAGTGTATTCCACCGGTGCATCCGCATTCGCTAAATGTGCTAGCCTTTCAATATCCGACGCAAACTCTTGCAGTGTTTCACCAGGCCTCTGGAAGCGGTTCAGCAACTCCATTTGGTAGATCTGTCTCCTATGCTCAGTTCCGTATCGTCTCTCTAGAGCAGCCATCAATGCTTCATAATTGTTCCGCTCTCCTTCGGGAATCGTCTGTAGGATTTCCGCTGCTGGCCCCTTCAATGCCACGAACAGTGCAGCAACTTTATCTTCCGCATTCCAGTTGTTCACTGCTGCGGTCTTCTCAAACTGTAGCTTAAAGACCTGGAAAGGAACAGAACCGTCAAAGGATGGTGTTGTTACCTTTGGATTACTAGTTGAAACTGCTGGGCGATTTAGTTGCAACTGCTCGATACGTCCTCTCAAAGCATCCACCTCGGCCTCGATTTTTCTTCAAACTGTAAAATTTTTGTATCTTGCGCCTCCAACTTCGAGGAATACGTCCTTCTTGCTCTTCCAGTTGAGCAGAGATCTGCGATGATATCTGTGCTGAAATTTGAGCCGACATTTCGGATATCCGTGCCCTCTTGTGCTTCCATCTTCGATGTAATCTGTGTCGACATTTCTGACATACGCGTCTCTTGTGCTTCAATCTTCGATGTTATTCGCGTCTCTTGGGATTCCATCTGTGATGACACATACGTTTTCTGTTCTTCTAGTTGTGATGACATGTTGGTGGATATTTGTGATGACATATCTGTTATACGTGCCTCTTGCGCTTCCATCTTGGATGTTACTGTCGATGTTTGAGCAGTTATTGCAGCCAATATCATGTTCAAGTCTGTGCTGGTAATTGTCTGCGATGTTTCGTTTTTCTCTTCAATTTTTGTTGTTGTCTCGATCCCATCAGGATAAAGACATACTCGTCCACATCAATTCCTTCTGCTTCCATTGCCTCTCGTAGCCGTGCCTGAAGTTCGAGTTTAACGCCGATTGTATTCAATCCACGTCTCTCCAACTCCTTCTTCAGTTGCTGGATCTTAAATCCACTGAACATTGCCATGTCCAAGTTGTATTCCCAATCTTCGGAATTTACTCAACAATCCCACTTCTGACACCAATTGTAACGAATTTACTTGCAAATCCTCTTATTTGCAATCCTCTGCTAAGTTCGAATCACTAAACTGTTGAATAAATAACTCCAATATTGAACAATGGAAAAATGGCCTTTATTAAGTACTTTACAATAACACTTATACTTTGCTACTCGCTGGCTTAATAGCCAAACTGATTGATAACTCAAATGAAACTCTACTATTGGCCGCCAGATCGCGTGCTTAATCAAACTGATTGATAGCTCAACTCAAACTGAATTACAGCGCCTCTACATCTGTCGCCTTTTATACTCTTTGGTTTCCTTGTTCGCATTTTTCTAGAATCTACTAACATTGTCCATGAGCTCTCAAACTTCTCAGCTATAACTAAAATTGCACAATTTTATACATCTTTTAGGCGCTTCCAGAATCTACTAGTCCAGTAGCTCTCAAACTTCTCAGATATATGCATGTGCTAGTGCATTGTCTCTCCGCTGCTCGTATACTACATGGTACATATATGTAGACGCAGTTATTGTTTCGTTTATGTAAATACATATGATTGAGTTATTGATGTGCATTCACGTCACTGCTTAGCATCGCTTAGAGACGATACCATCGCTCAGTGCTGCTAACATTCGTTACAATATATTTATTGTAGCGTACGTTCTTCGCAAAACGTGTGTCTGGAACCAAGAATTGCCAC
The DNA here is from genome assembly GCA_029619165.1 of Eurosta solidaginis. Lineage (NCBI taxonomy): Eukaryota > Metazoa > Arthropoda > Insecta > Diptera > Tephritidae > Eurosta > Eurosta solidaginis. The sequence goes on along the minus strand of JARSSU010048445.1, from coordinate 22,464 downwards.
GCAGTCATCTGCCGTGTCCCAGCCTCTCATATCACCACCAATTCCATCACCTTTACCATCTAATTCTGCTACGGTAGTTGAATCCATATCACCGGAAATTATTGGGACACCGAGATATGCCCATTATTTCCCCATCGCAGCACTTTAACACGCCCTTTAGCCCTCAGTTGTTAGATTTGTCGACGTCGGCGTCATCTCCACCACTACAGGACGGACAAGATTCTTCGCCATATCAGGCAATTCCACAAACTCGGAAGTCTACTACGAGAAAGCGCGGGAATAATGCTGACGTTGCCAACAGAATGTGTGAAGCTATTGAGCTCTTCAAACAAAAGTGCCTCCGAGTGGAAGAAACAGGCAATCCAGCTGTGGATTCATTTGGAAAAATGATTACATCAATGGTCTTGCAATGACACCTGCGAAACAGTCCCAAGCAATGCAACGGATTATGGAGGTGGCATTCCAGGTGGCTAGGCCACTCTGACATAATCGGTTTAAGGGCTAGCCGGGGATATTTCATCGGCAGCGTCTGTACATCTCTAGGTGCGGCTGCAAGCGGGCGTCTGTCTTGGAGCAAGCGGCTCGCTATATAAACGTGCCAAGTAATATTTTCACCCCCGCTGAGCGGGTTGTGCGCTGGGCTTGGGACCCGCCACGTAAAACCATACTCCAATGAAATATAACAACAGCCTCGGATAAATACACTCTCTATTGATGACGACCATGGCAAACGTTTTGAAGGACAATGAATTGAGGGCATGCACCTGGAACGTCCCGCTCCCTGAATGGGATTGGTGCAGATGCCCGGCTGGTTGATGTCCTCGTCAAAGCAAAATCTGACATCACCGCCATCCAAGAAATGCGTTGGATGAAGCAAGGAAGAAAGAAGATCAAAAATTGTGACATATATTGGAGTGGCCATGCGAATAAGCGCAGTTTCGGCGTCGGATTCGTGGTGGGAGAGAGACTTTGTCGCCAAGTGCTGGCGTTCACGCCTGTGGACGAGCGTCTCGCCGCTATCCGAATAAAAGCAAAATTTTTTAATATATCATTCATCTGCGCCCATGCGCCGACAGAGGAGAAAGATGATGAGGTGAAAGACACTTTTTATGAACAATTTGAACGCACATACGAGCGCTGCCCCCGCCATGATATAAAGTCGTGCTTGGCGACTTTAACGCCAGGGTGGGCAAAGAAGGTGTTTTTGGCCCTAAGTCGGAAAGTTCAGCCTACACAATGAAACGTCTCCTAACGGACTGAGGCTGATTGACTTTGCCGGTGCTCGAAACATGGTCATACCCAGCACGAGGTTCATGCATAAAAAGATACATCAAGCTACATGTCTGTCTCCTGATCGAAATACTCGCAATCAGATCGATCACGTTGTGATATACGGACGGCATGCCTCCAGTGTTTTAGATGTGCGCACGATCCGAGGACCTAACATCGATTCGGACCATTATCTCGTTGCAGCCAAAATACGCACCCGCCTCAACGCGGCTAAAAACAAGGAACAAAAAACACAAGGAAAGCTAGACGTCGAAAAGCTTCAATCACAACAGACTGCCAATGATTTCGCAACTCGACTCTCACACCTGCTCTCTGAGGGCACAACTCATCCTGAAGGAATACAGGAGCAGTGGGAGCATATCTCCAAAGCACTTCGTACTGCCGCCGAGGAAAAAATTGGTTACCGGCGGCCACGAAAAAACAACTGGTATGATGAAGAATGCCGCGTTGCAACCGAAAGGAAAGACGCTGCATACAGGGCTACGTTAAAAGCGAGCGCGACAAGAGGAGTGTGTGAACGCTATCGTGAGTTGAAAAGGGAAGCGAGACGCTTTTTCAGGAAGAAAAAAGCAGAAGCAGAAAGGCGTGAGTGCGAGGAGCTTGAGCTGCTAGCCACCAGGAATAACGCCCGAAAATTCTACCAAAAATACGGCGACAGACGGAAGGTTTTAAGACCGGGGCAAACTCCTGTAGGAATGAAAACGGCGACCTTGTAACTGATGTCCAGAGAGTGCTTAGATTATGGAGGGAACACTTCTCTGCTCTCCTAAATGGAGGCAGCAATTCACCGCGCAGAGATGAAGAACCCGATCCCGCAATCGATGATGATGGAATATATGTCCCCCCGCCCGATTATGACGAAGTTAGAATAGCAATAACCAGATTGAAAAACAACAAGGCCGTGGGCGCTTATGGATTGCCTGCGGAGCTATTCAAGTTCGGCGGCGAGGAGTTGGTAAGGCGCATGCAGCAGCTTCTTAGCAAAATATGGGCGGACGAAAGCATGCCCGACGGTTGGAATCTAAGTGTTCTTTGCCCAGTCCACAAGAAGGGGGATACTGCAAAATGCACCAACTATCGTGGAATCAGCCTTCTTAATATCGCATATAAGGTCCTTTCAAATGTATTGTGCGAAAGATTGAAGCCCACCGTGAACCGGCTGATTGGACCTTATCAGTGCGGCTTCAGACCTGGTAAATCTACCATCGACCAGATTTTCACAATGCGCCAAATCTTGGAAAAAACCCGTGAAAAGAGAATCGACACACATCACCTCTTCGTCGACTTTAAAGCCGCCTTCGACAGCACGAAAAGGAGCTGCCTATATGCCGCTATGTCTGAATTTGGTTTCCCCGCAAAACTTATACGGCTGTGCAAAATGACGTTGAGCAACACCATCAGCTCAGTCAGAATTGGGAAGGACCTCTCCGAGCCGTTCGGAACTAAACGAGGTTTCAGACAGGGTGACCCCCTATCGTGCGATTTCTTTAATTTGATGCTGGAGAAAAATATACTAGCTGCAGAACTTAACCGCACTGGAGCAATATACTATAAAAGCGTGCAATTACTGGCATATGCTGATGACATTGATATCATCGGCCTAAACAACCGCGCTGTTAGTTCTGCTTACTCCAAGCTGGAAAAAGAAGCGGTAAAGATGGGTTTGATGGTGAATGAGGGCAAAACGAAGTACCTGCTGTCATCGAGCAAAGAGTCAGCGCATATGCGCCTTGGCAACCACGCTACTGTTGGCAGCCATAATAATTTCGAAATAGTAAAAGACTTCGTTTATTTGGGAACCAGCATCAACACTAGCAACAACATCAGCACTGAAATCCAGCGAAGAATCAATCTTGCCAATAAATGCTACTTTGGACTAGGTAGGCAATTGAAAAGTAAAGTCCTCTCTCGGCGAACGAAAATCATACTCTACAAGTCACTTATCGTACCCGTCCTGCTATATGGGGCAGAAGCATGGACCATGACAACAGCAGATGAAGCGGCTTTGGGAGTGTTCGAGAGAAAAGTTCTTCGAAAGATTTATGGATCTCTACGCGTTGGCGATGGCGAGTACCGAAGAAGATTTAATGATGAGCTGTACGAGCTATACGCAGACATCAACATAGTCCAGCGAATTAAAACGCAGCGGCTGCGCTGGCTAGGCCTTGTTATGCGAATGAAAGATGATGCTCCGGCCAAGAAAGTGTTCCTATCGGAACCCGCCTATGGAAGCAGAGGTAGAGGGCGGCCCCCACTCCGTTGGAAGGACCAGGTGGAAACGATTTAAACTCCCTTGGTGTGACCAATTGGCGCCGGTTGGCGGAGCGAAGGAGCGACTGGCGCGCCTTGTTGGACGGCCATAACCGTTTAGACGGTTAAGCGCCAATTAAGTAAGTTAGTAAGTATTCCAGGTGCAGCAGGAACCGAAATAGTTTTGTACCTAGCTTTTCCTTCCGAATAATGAATGAAAGTATAAATTTTAACTTTTTTTTACTTTTATATTTTTTTATTTTTATATTTATACTTGAATTTTTGTTTAGTTTTACAAGTCTGAATTTTCTATTTATAAGTAATCATTATATCTATATGAATTTTTGCCTCGTTTTATAACTCTGAATTTATTAACTATAAGTGATTGTTATAAATGAATTTATGTCTCGTTTTATAACTTTGAATTTTTTATTGATAAGTGATTGTTTTACATGCATTTTTGTTTAGTTTTATAAGACTGAATTTATTATTTATAAGTGATTGTTATACATACATGAATTTTTACCACGTTTTATGAGTCAATAATAAAATTAATAAATATTATAAACGAATTTTTGTTCCATTTCATAAATCTATTTTTTTCTTCAGATTATAACCGATAAGTAAAAGGTTTAGATTTTGCTTATACTAATATGGCTTCAAATTTACAGCTATGAACGCGAAAGTGACAGTGGAAACTATTAAAGTTATTGCTTTTCTTTTATTTATTTTCTCTGACTTTAGAAAAACCTTAAATTAATTATATAACTTAAAACATATGAACTAATTCCAGAAACATTGCAGGTTGGACATTCAGAGTACCATTACCAGTACACTTATACATATGGGCCACTTGTGGCTAGGTCGATGGCATCTTGGAATGGCACAGTTTCCTCATTTACGAAATACTCTGCAAGCCGATCACGGAGGCTAAATGCATTAGCAGGACCTCTACGTACTGCAGATCGGAGTTGTGGTAAAGAGCGCTGACTTTCTATTTCGTGGCGCCATTCTCCTTCCAGCATTAAATTGCCTTCAAATCTGTCAACGTAATTTTCTGGGCAATACCAGCGGCTTTGATCATTCAGCATGATAAAATTATGTAAGGCAAGGCATGCCAAAACAATTTTTTCACAATTTTCAGGGGCACATTCAATTGTTGTTCGCAGTATTCTCCACCGTGCCGCTGCTATTCCAAATGCGTTCTATATTACCCTTCGACCCCTTAAAAGCCGGTAATTAAATATGGTTGGATGTAAATTGGAGCCAGGGTATGGCCGCATCAAATTGGGTCTTAGTGGAAATGCGGCATCGCCTACGAAATAGTGAGGGAAAGGCTCAAGCGATTGTCTTGATAGTGGTGCGGAGGGCGGAAGTGGGAGAGTGTCTTGCATTAATGACTGTCCAAAGGGTGAAAGTTTGAAAATTCCTATAAGAAAGAAAAATTTATAAATAAGCACTTAAAATGTATGTAGGTACATTGATATGTATGTTTTCACATATTATAAATTATATAACAGCTATTACCTCCGTCACTTTGACTGCAATAGCTTCCGATGCTCACTGCAGTGAAGGTATATTTCGCGTCGCAAGTCGCCATCAGGACAATACTAAAAAACTTCTTATAATTAAAATACAGAGAACCTGAACTGGCCGGACATTTGATAGCAATATGCTTGCCATCAACTGCACCAACACAGTTTGGTAAGTTCCACATATTGAAGAAGTCCTTAGCAATGTCCTTGTACTGCTTTTCTGTAGGTTCCCTAACGTAGACTGGTGAAAGAAGTCGCCAGATCACTTCACAGGTCTCCAATATAATATTGCGCACTGTTGTTTTACCAAGTTTGTAGCTCCAGGCAATGCTCTGAATAGATACTCCTTGTGACAAATATCTTTACATTCAATGTGAAATAAATATAAACATACAATCACACAATAAATAATGATAATATACTTACAGCAATACCAAAGAAAGTCTTTCTTCAGGATCAATCCTTTGCTTTGGTTTCCGCAGGAAACTGCTGACCAAATTTAAAAGTAATTCAAACACAACAGGGGTCATTCTTGTATGGGAAAAGACCTCCGCAGGCTCCAAAATTTTTATTTGGCGAAACACTTGAAGTCGGTAACCACTTGTGGCCCAATTTTGATTTATTGGATGCACAGCATATCGCCTTTGCCTTTTGTTACTATTTTTGAAGTCTTCGTACAATTTGTACAGCTCACACAAATCCAAAAATAAATCACTAATTTGTTTGTTTTCACTGTCAATTTTCACAATTTATCTTAGTTTTTAGCAAAACTTGTTCAACGCAAATTTCTCTTGTCAAATGTAGATAAAATGAAACAGCTGATTTCTGCGTTGCCACTACGGGCACAAATTTCGCTAAAATGTGTGTACGTATGGCATACGTATACGTACGTTACACACGTCGGTGGGTAATTGCCGCTTAATTCGTGGCTCCATGTAGTAAGATGCTACATTCAGTGTACTAATTGCTTGCTTATTGTGAAATACTTTCACAATAATACACTTGTTCGCCTGTTTATTGAAATATTTTTAGATATAAAATATGCTTTTGTTGAAATGTAAAATGAATTTTGAAAAGAAAATGATACAGTTTAGTGTTTTTGAGCTTGATTTAAAGCGAGCAAGAAGACTGAAATTACTCCGGATTTTAATTTATTTACATTATCCTTCGTATTAAAATGAAAGTGATCACGCATAAAAAAGCTGTCACTTATCGCACGCTGAATATCGGTTGAAACTGTGCTTATTTTGTAAAACAATGAAAAAGAATTTGTTTGAAATAACTGTTACTTTGGAACAGAAAATAAATGAACATGTAGTGTATAGGAGAAGTGACGAGCGATTGCAGAAAGCATTGTGTGGAAATTGTAGAAACAAGTTGTAATTGAAGAAAAAAAGTGACAATGAAACATTTAGTAAATTACCCGATTATTCCAACTACCGTATTCCGTGTAACACTCGGTCAAGGGCTGGAACCTCATGTGAGTGTAAGTTGTGCAAGACAGTAAGTTGTTTTAGAAGCCAGTTTTCTCGTCAATCAAAAAAAGAAATAAGTAAACTAAATTATTTTAACCGTGAATGTGTAAGTTTTTTATCAATTATTGGGCGAGGTAAAAATCCCCGATGTTCAAAAAATACGCTTGTTGATAATTTGGAGTTAAACATTGAAAATTCTTTGAGCAATAAAAAGAAAGAACAACTTGCAGCTGATATTACGAAAATGTTGAATAATCAGCTCTCAAAAAGCACAGGTGGAACTAAATTGTCCATGAAAAATCAAAAACCCATTCAAGTGACTGTTAGTTCTGCTTCTTCAAATGAAATAAAGGAAGAATAAATTTTTATCTGCGAAAGATATGTCTCAAATAAGTACTGATTTTGGACTGTCAAATATTTCTACACTTGGTATTGAACGGTCGCTGCGTATGTCAACAAGAAAAAGAAAAATAATCGAACCAAACTTCAAAGAAAAGTTACAGATGTTAAATCATTCACTTGGTTCTCATTTCGATGTTAAAAAGTTCTAGTTTACTGTATCGAAAAACGGAAAAGAGTCTGTTGTTGAAGAAGGACTTGTATTTTGCAAGAATGTGCAGAAACTCATCAAGACAAGCCGAGGAGTAGCTAATGTTCACTTGAAATTGGGGCTGATAGTGCTGGGGGATTACTTAAAATAACCTTATCGATTCAGTCGTATGATCAAGATTCATTGGGCACAGAAAAGACAGACGTATAGTACTGGAAGTGTTGGAAAAATTTTAAAATATTCGGGAGTGAATAAGTTGTTACTAATTGGATTAACGCAGTTTTCTGAAGAGAACTATAATAATTTATCTGTTTTATGGAATTTGTTACTATTGAAAGATTTTGATGGATCAATTGGAACTGATATAAAACTAACAAATATTTTAGTTGGATTAATGGCGCATAGTAGCAGCTATCCATGAACGTGGTGTATTGCACCCAAGGATTAATTAGATCGTGTCGGAGAACTCCGAACTATCGGAAGTCGCATGTGAAACTTCGAAGCTTGGAAAAATAGTGGTAGCAAAAAAAAATTGCAAAAATTACTATAATTGTTCACATTCCCCTATGATTTCAGACAACAAAGATAAATTAATAATTGATGTAACTGCAACTCCAGAATTACATTTGCTGATAGGTGTTGTAAACTACCTATTTACATTGCTGAATGTGGGCAAAAAAATCCAATGTAAGTCGAGATATAATGTATGGAAATTGAGGCTTTTCCGGAAACCCGTGCAAAGTTTTCCTTAAAAAAGTTGATGTTCTCCGACAGCTTTGTGAACAAACGAACAATTTTAGCTGCATGAAGTATATAAAATGTTTTGCAGATTTCAATAATGTTGTTGACTCTTTTTTTTCGACTGAAAGAAAAATTACCTACAGCCAAAACATTTCTATATTTCTATATCTCGAGCCACCTACAAAGATCTAGGTATAAATGTGACCCCAAAAGTTCACCCCTTTTTTTCCACATGGAAAATTTTTGTAAAAGACATGACAAAAGTTTGGGTTTTTTCTGGGAACAAGCTGTCGAATCTGCTCATGCTGACTTCAAAATAATTTGGAAGGTATTCTGAAAATGTGTTAAAGGCCGTTTGTGAATATAATACCAGACAAACAACTTAAATGTCAATCGAGTAAGTCGTGTTTTTTGGTGCTTTTAAATATTTGCATGCTTTCCTAGTAAATCCTACGAAATTTGCCAAAAGTTATTAACCAATCGGTGTATATGCGTGCTGTGAACTCTTTTTGTCGCCTAAACCGAAACACGTAAGAACGCTCAAAGAAAAATCAATAAAAATAAACAATAAATAATCATGTTTGCACCACGGAGAAATTCCGCGCGAAAACCTGTTTCCCCCCTAGAACTCCTCTTTCGTCTTCGCCAGTCACATATGAGTGGACAGAGCGTAAGCTTGAACAGCAAACTGAGCGGTTGACTGCAGTAGTGTCCAAAGTGGAGGAAGATAATAAATGGCATTCCAAAAGTACCTGGTGAGTGTTTGAGTGAAATTTTTGGGAGAATTTGTAAAGCAGCTGAGCACAAACCTCCGCCGATCCGCGACGCTTTTCGGTTGCGTAGCGCGAAAAGCAAAGGGCAAAAAATGCTAACGTTTGTCCTATTGTTGTGAAGCTGTTCACAGGAAATGACGCAATCAGCTGTTAAAAGCAATAGCTCTATGCTGCATAAATAAAAAGAAACCGCTGTCACTCTCTGTTGTGGATATGCCGGGATATAACTCTATTTATGTTCATGAGAGTTTACCCAAAAAGCAGCGTGAAATTATGGCGAATGTATCAGAGCTTATGCGGAAAAAACAATTAGCGGCATCATTTTCTATTCGTGGCAAAGTCTTTATGAAGTTAAAGAGCTGTGATGAGATGAAACAAGTGAGCAGCAGAGCCGAACTCCATGCTCTTATTGGCGCCAGACCGAGTTAACAATGTTTTTGCACTATATGTATAAGCAAGGGTATAATTATTCAAGCTTAGTAATTAAGTCACTTATATGTTGTTTCTTTTCTCCTTTCTTTCCCTTGCTGTCTCTACACTATTTGTTTGCATTCCCAATTATATGTTCTCTGCTAATTTCCCTGCTAATTTTCTTGCTTCTTTTATCTGCTCTTCTGTTTTCTTTTTACTCTAAACTTGTATATGCCTTTCTAAGCTGCGATCATATTTTATCTCTGTTGTGTTATATTGTTTTTATTGTGGATTGAAAGTTATACACTTTAACGTGAGAAGTCTCAACAGTGAAAAGTTGGACTATGTTAGGGATATTTTTAGAAAACCTAGAGTCGATATGATTTGTGTGTCGGAAACGTGGTTTTAACCCTGCTATTTCTGATTTCCATTACAGTATTCCCCACTTTAATTTAATACGGAATGACCGCACACAGAATAGGCGGAGATGGAGCAATTTATTGCAGATCTAACCTGCCAATTAAACCTTGGCAGTTTCAAATCCCACTGAAACGGAATTTATTATTGCAGAAATTTCTAACAACGTAACTAAAGTATTAGTATCATGTATCATGTATCATGTGTATAACCCTCAAAGTGTTGCATATTGGATTCGTTGTTTGTTGTTTTATCTACATATATAATTGATTATGAGCGTTATGTTATATGTGGTTATTTTAATGTAAACCTTCTTTTAAGTAACGCTAATGCAGCTAAAATACTTGACCATGTATCTACTGTAGGTCTTACTGTAGTAAACAGATTCATACCAACGAAATATGCCAACAACTCTAGTCCTAGCCCTTTAGATCTTGTTATTACATCCAGCTCTGACCATGTTTTAAAAAGTCTGTCTTATGTTAATTGGGCTGAATGTTGGTTATATGAGACTGTAGATGAAAAACTTGACTTTTTAAATACAAATTTAACCCAATTATTTAATGAGCATGTACCCCTTAGAATTGTTAAGACCTTAAATACATCTTGCCACTGGTACAAAAATGTAGTTAGGTCAGCAATAAAAACTAAAAATAGATGATACGCCAGATGGAGAAGAACTAGAACTACATATGATTGGGCACAGTAAAAAATTGGCCGAAAAAAAGCAAACTTAATTATAAAAAATGCAAAAAGAGTGTATTGCGATGCCAAACTTAGTCCGTTCTTACCGACAAGGGAACTCTGGAGCAACTTGAAAAGGCTGAATGTTCATGGCGAAGCACAGGAGGAATGTAAAATAGACCCCAATGTGCTGAACAATTATTTCGCAAGCGCCAGTAGAGAAATGCCCATTCCTCCAGCACAGATATTTGTAGATAACCTTAGCACAAATGAAAAATTTAACCCGGTACTCGGTCTGAGGTATTAAAATCCCCCACTATGGTTAAATCAAATGATATAGGCAATGATGGGATATCTCTTAAGTTTGTGAAGCTAGCATTGCCGTTTATTATAGGAACTCTGACTCATTTAATAAATCACAGCTTCACAACTGCGATTTTCCCAACGGAATGGAAAAAAGCTGTCATAATACCTATTCAAAACAAGAGGAATGCCACGAGCCCAAGTGATGATAGACCGATAAGCATACTGCCAGCTTTTTCGAAAGTGTGTGAATCCGTAATGGCAATACAAATTTCTGCTTTTGTAAAACGCAATAAACTAAAATAAACACAGATGTTCTACAGCTATGATAAAAATACTGGACGACATAAGGATGGAGTTCGACCAAGGACATATTACACTCCTTTAAACTTTTCGAAAGCATTTGATTTAGTGAATCTTGTTATTCTTTGCAAAAAGCTCAAGTATTTTTTCCGGTTTTCTGACAGTGCTCTAAACCTTATGGTTAGCTACCTTGCTGGAAGAACCCAGAAAGTGACCTGCAGCTCTACGTCCTCTATGTCTAGTATCGTTACCTCTGTGTACCGCAAGGATCTGTTCTTGGTCCCCTTTCTTTAGTCTCTTTGTCAATGATGTATTCTTTGTGTGTTAGTATGTACAGGTTCACGCCTATGCTGACGATATACAATTGTATTTTCCAGTCGTATTGGTCTTGTTGAAGATTTGTGCTATAAAATTAATTGTGATCTGTCAGCTATTTCACAATGGGCTACTGTTAATTGCCTTTGTTTGAATGCTGCTAAGTCAATGTGTTGCCTATAAGTAGCAGTGTACTGCATGTATAAGATATTCCAAAGTTGTATATTGGTAACGCTGATTTAGTATTTACTGAAAGGTTAAATATTTGGGATTTGGTGTAAAATCTACGGTGACGTGCTCAGACCATATAAACAAAGTTGTAAGCATGTGTATATTGTTCTACGTAGATTACGAATGACAGCTTATTTACGCCTCTTGAGACGAGAAAGAAAATGGCACTTCAACTAATTCTACCCCACATTACCTATTATGCTTCGTCTCACAAAATCGATGTTGCGTTTAACAATGTTACGCGTTACGTCTACGAACTCAAGAGATATGGTCACATTACTGCATGAAAGACCAAATTCTGGGGTGCATTATTTCGGACTATCTTGCTGCCATAAATTGTACGTTCGTGTATAAGCTTTTAGAATATAAAGCTCCGGAATACATTTATGTTAAATTAATACTAACAAGATCCAGAAGGCATCAAACTCTGATAATCCCTAAATATACCTGTTCTCTTCACGGCTTTTCTTCGTTAATGCTACTAGGCTCTGGAATTTAAGGGCCTGTTACGGTATACAACTCAACTTATTTGTGTTGTAATTAAAACAACTCAACTTTCAGACAACTCAACTCCCATTTGGTATTACGAATTACAACTTATTTCAGTTGAAGTTGAATTGGTGCTGCCAAGCTAAAGAAAGTGATGATTTGACAGATAAATGAACAGCTGAGCAATTTGTGGCTAAAATTTAAACATTTGCAAGTGATTCTTTATTAATAACAAAATGGATATTAGCATAGAGTTTTTTTATACCGACGAAATGTTAGTGACAAATGCGTCAAATGCGTAATGTTGCGAATAAGAAAACATTTACGCGATCACTCCAATCTCTTGGAATTACCAAGCACCAAGTAGGAACATGTTTAAAAAGTGACAATTGATAAGATTCTAATGTAGTTATTTTGCAGATTTGTAAGCTACTTTCGGTTAAGTAAGGAAGCATTTTGCTCCTTACTAAACGAAATGAAGGGCCATTCTCGCAAACGCGTTCGAGGGACGGCTGTACCTCATATCTTAAAATTATGCGCTACACTCCGATTCCTTGCTGACGGCTGCTATCAAAAATGCTGTGGAAATGATTTTAGTGTTGGACTGGCACAACCTACAACACCTATGGTTGTCAAAGAGGTCTTAGATATTATTGAGGAGCATATTAGTGCGAAGTGAATTAAAACTCAAACAGCAAAAATTGTATTTTACTCTAAAACAGGATTCCCAGGAGTAGTGATTAGTATCAACGGGACTCACGTTCGCATAATTTCACCTTTTTTGGTTGCATCCGAACTGCGGCCAGCCTCGTCCAACTTCGGAATGTCGCTCCATAAAGTCAAAAAGTTATTCCTTCGTTTTAACGTTGTTTTTTCTATAAATGTGTACAAAATTATAGATTTTTGTTTGATTAAACAAGGTTTAACTACCGGCTTTAAATTTTTTGTTTTTTTTCGGTAACGTTTTATGAGACCGTGCACCATCTAACTCTTATCAAAGGTGGTATCAAAAGACGCGTTTCGATCTCCGTTTTTTAGGATTAGAAAGCGAAAATTAAAAATTTTTTTATGCCGAAAGATATTCACAAAAACCCACAAAATGGCCCCGAGAGGGCCCAAAATATGAGGCCCGATCCATAGTTTTTTTTGCACAGAACATCTTTCTGCGTTGCCGGCCTTCGGTCGCGATTTGTAAAAATAACCCTGGGTGGGTCCAACGCCTTTCTGCATTAGTATGTACAATTCAACAAATCTGGCAAAATACAACAACCACATGAAAATTTGAACCGAAATGATATGATAGAAATTAAATTTTTGTTTTCGGATTCTAAAATTGGAGGTCCAAAGGTGTCTTTTGATACCAACTTTGAAAAATTTTTTGTTAAAAATTAGGTGGTTAACCGTCTTGTAAAACGTTACCTTTTTTTCAAAACAACTGCAAAATTGTATGAGACAACTGCTATAATCAGTTGTAAGATTTTGACGTCTTTGACAACTACACCAACACAAGGTTGTACACGGTAAGGCCACAAAAAGTTGTTAGACTAGACAACTCACCCGACATTTTTTTTGACAGGTTGAGTGTAATCTGTCATACCAAATTGCGAATTTCAACTCAACCAGAGTTGAGTTGTAAACGGTAATAGGGGATGGAAATTTAATAAAAAAATAAATATTTTCTACTGATTATAAAAAAATTTACCTTTTTTCAACCTCAGAAAAAACGGCCGATTGGATGCTTTTCATTTAAGCTTTGATATCATCTAAAAGCCTTCATAAATCATGTACCATAGCCCAGATTGGCGGGCATTTTTCTTTTTATTATCGGCTGGTCTCAAACCTACCGTGGCCTCTCAGTCCCTAAAAAATGACCCAAAAGAAGAAACGGCCAAGGAAAGGGCAACTCCCCACGCCCAAAATCAAATCAGTTGACGCCACATCCGCGCAAAAATTCATCACGGAAAGTGACATTCTCATGAGATACTGTGCAAAATTTAACGAGGCACCGATTCAAGATCACTCTGAATCGTATCTCATGATAAAAGACAAATCACAAGATGACTGTTGGGCATGGCTTCAATCGGTATACGGTATGGTATATTCGAAACCATACGACAGTTTCCCTGAAGGCTTCAAGAGTTCAGTACAAGGCAAACAATGCACTTGCCTTGATAAATATTAAATGACCAAAGCAAAGATTGCCGATCAACTTTCGTTGATCAAAATGATGGCAACACCGACTCCACCAACCCACGTGGATCAACCCTCGGCTGAGGCAAATATCTACCTCAAATTCCCAGCATGCGACATGGAGACCTTTTATGGTGGCTATGAAGAATGGCCCGCTTTTCGTGATATGTTCACAGCGGTGTACATTAAACACCCAAGGCTCTCCCGTGTTCAGGAATTGTACCATCTCCGGTACAAAACGCAAGGCAGAGCCGGCTCCATCGTCAAACAATATCCGTTGAGCGATGATAACTTTGACCTCGCCTGGGAAGCTTTACGGTCACGATGCCAGCATATCCTGGTTGACACCCAGATCAAATCCTTACTGACTCTTGCCACTATTCCATCCGAAAACAGTGAACAACTTCAGAAATTGCAAAATAAAATCAACAACTGCCTATCAGTCCTTCACTGACAGGGAGTTACGGCAAAAAGTTGGGATCCGTTTCTGGTGTACATTTTTTCATCAAAACTCCCCGAAACAACCCAGTCACTTTGGGAACAATCTCTCTCTTCGCGAAGAGATTTACCCTCATGGTCACAAATGAACGACTTTCTCACCTCGAGATATGAAGTCGTTGAAAGGGTCAATAGGCTTCAACTAAACCAAAACAAAATAAAACTAGCCGCTCATCAGAATTCTCCCCCACCTTATTAGATTCTGTCCACAATTCAAGAGAATGTCTGTGCAACACCGGACACAATTCGTAAAAGAAGCTAAGCTGTGTACAAACTGCCTTAGCAGCACTCATATCATCAATGAGTGCACGAGCAAGTGGTCATGTTCGACATGTCATCAACGGCATCACACGCTGTTGCATGCGAAAACACAAGCTCCACGTACCACCCCGCGAACGAATGCACCAAATGTGCACAATAGCTCCGATTCTAACGAGGTACCGTGTTGTTCAAAACACGCACCAGTTCAATCATTGCATGCAGCCAATGATAACCAAATCCTCCTTCCTACTGCTGTCGTCACGTCCAACACGAAGGGGAATTATTTCATTTGAGGGCCCTTGTCGATCAGGGTTCGGAAAGAACTTCAATTTCCTCGAAGGTTCAACAACGGTTCAAACTTCCATTCGAACATTCAAAGTTCGAAATCTTTGGCATGGGTGGACAAGTCCTACAAAAGTCCTCCAAGCTTTTGCCTTTGACACTGGTTGCATCCAAGGCCATGAAAAGGATAAAGGCTCATACCATTGTATTGCCGCAGCTTATGAAGAATCTGCCAACATCCAGCATCAGTCGCAAAATCTGGGAGCAATTCAAAACTCCTTGAGCTCGCTGATCCCAGTTGCCACATACCAGGTCAGACTGACATGGTCATTGGCAGCGACAAACTTTCACAAATTCTGCTGGAAAGTATAAAAAAAGGTATGCGGTAGCATAACTTGCGCAACAAACCATTTTGGTTGGATTCTCAGTGGTCCAATAACTGAAAATATTTTGTCATTTTTCAACACAAGTCCAAAAAAGTATCAAACGAGACGCTCAGTTCTCAATTGAGAAAATTTTGGGAAGAGGAGGAAATTCTACAACCTACACAGATATCCCCCCTAGGATCAAGCGTGTGAGCAGATATACGCAACAACCACGACACGTGCACGAAACGGTCGATACATAGTTCGACTTCCATTCAAGGAAGAGTTTCCGGAAAAACTCTCTCTCGCAAATCCCTCCCGGCTGCCCTACATTAGTTTTCAGGTTGGAGCGAACGCTTCAGAAAGAGGGGGAGTTAAGTACATGTACAATAATGTGTTGCAAGAATATCTCGACCTGATCACATGAAATCTGCCGACCCATGCGAAATAACTTCGAATGGCAAGGTCTTCTCATTCTACTTGCCACATCATGCGGTAGTCAAACCAGATAAGGTCACTACCAAAGTTCGTGTGGTTTTCAACGATCTGGGTCAGGAAAATCCCTGAATGACGTGTTATACACTGGTCCAACTCTCCAACCCATATCTCATGCTACTAATCTTACAGTGGCGCATGCACAAGTATGTGTTTAATGGAGACATTGAAAAAATGTACCGTTAGATCCTCATACACGGGGAAGATACAGATTTTCAGCGAATCCTATTTCGCAAATCGGCCAACTCTATTGTTAGCGATTTCAATCTAAAAACGGTTACATTCGGCGTCAAATGTGCACCATATCTCGCTATTCGTACGTTGCGTCAGGAGACACGAAAGCGGCATTCCTCTTGGCTGCAACAATTCTCAAGACGCAAACGTATGTCGATAACACCACTGAATTACTCGTTCAAGTGACAAAAGCCTTCAAGTCAGCCAGTTTCATATTAAGAAATTTACGGCTAATCACCAAGTCATATTTGAACAGTTTCCGAATAAGGATCTTCTAGACTCCAACTTCTTGAAATTTGAGAGCACTTTCAAAACCTAAACTCTTGGCATTCGATGGAACGCACTCACGAATAAATTTTCATACACCACTCTGCCGGAACACACCCAAAATGCGGTCACAAAGCGACAAACTTTATCTTCTGTTGCAAAACTTTTTGACACGGCAGGATGGTTGTCGCCAGTTATGATCCAGGCCAATACGCTTCTCCAAGAAATCTGGCTGGATGGCAGCGATTGAGATGAAAGCGCCAAGCCCGCAAAATTATCAAAATGGCAACATTTCGCAGAAAATCTACCAGCCCTTTGCCACATCGAAACCTCTCGATAGGTTAATGTCGTTCCAGAGCAAGACACCCAAATCCGCGGGTTCTGTGACGCTTCGGAAAAGCTATTGGGCAGCGATTTACATCCGCACACATGTGGGCAACCAAATAAAATCCTCAATTTGGTTGCGGAAGGCAAAGTTGCCCCCGTAAAAAACTGTAAGCTTACCCCGCTTAAAGCTATGTGGTGCAGTCCTAGTCGCCAAACTGGCTTCAACTGTTCGAAAACAGCTCGACTTAGAAGCATGCAACATATTCTTATGGCCAGATGCTGAAATTGTACTAGCTTGGCTAGAAAAGTCTCCATCGACCTGGTGTGTGTCCATCCGTACCTCTCAAGTTGGAGAATATCTCCTAGCGGCACCTGGCGCCATGCACCTTGCCAAGACAACCCTGCTGATATTGGCACACGTGGTTGCAAGCCGCATGATGTGATAGGCGCCTCACTTTGGTGGCACGGTCCACAATGGCTTTATTGCCACATTTCGGCATGGCCAAAGCCGCTAGAAGGTAGCGCTTCTCCACCCGAGAAACGGAAGTTCGAAGCATATCGCGGTCTCGAGGAAGAGGACACTATTCTGCAACATTTCTACTCATAGTTCCCTTCTGGCTCTTAACCCCTTTCTCGATGGAAACGGACTCTTCCGCATAGTTGGCAGATTGGAATATTCTACATTACGATTCAAAGCTATGCCAGTTGTATCTAAAGTTTTTACACCGCCTGCTTTTTCATGCAGAAATACGGTTAATGCTCCAAATGGTGAGGCAAGTGTACTACGTACCAAAACTAAAGCCTCTTATTAAGACATGCATTTTTCTGCAAATCGTGCACGCTCTTCCAACAGAAAATACGCCGGAAAATAATGGCAGCACTACCATCTGAGCGGTGCAAATGTTCACTCCCCTTTTCCACAACAGGAGTAGACTTTGCAGGTCCATTCCAAATATAGGCATCAGTTCTAAGGTGGACCACTACCATAGAAGGGTACGTGGCTGCATTCGTCTGTCTTTCTGTAAAGGCAGTACTCCTCGAGCTATGCTCGGACCTTACCACCGAAACCTTTCTAGCAGCATGCGCCCGACTCATTGGCAGGCGAGTTTATCCCTCAAAAATGATGAGCGACAATGGTTAAAAACGTTCATTGGCGCCCATCGCGCACTCGAACGCGACTTCGTTAAATTCTTAACGAATTCTCCGCGGACATTGTCTATAAATATGCCCCCAGGGAATAAACTGGCAGTATAATCCACCCATTGCCCCCCGCCCCATATGGGCGGCCTGTAGGAATCCGCAGTAAAAAGTTTCAAAACCAACTTCAAAAAACCGCTGCATCCCAAAAGTTAACATTCGAAGAATCACGACGCTGTTGGTGCGTATTGAAGCAGTTCTTAATTCCAAGCCTCTAACCTCACTATCCCAGGACCCAGCTGACTTCACAGCGCTTACTCCGGGTCACTTCATTCGAGTTGCATCGCTATTAGCCATTCCTGAGCCAAACGCGGAAGGCCTCTTCTGGATAAATCGATGGGAAAAACCAAATTGCTTCATCACCCATTCAGTCGACGCTAGAAAGAGGATTATCTGAAGGAACTTTGGCCTCGGCATGTGCTTTCTTCCAACGGAGAACTATTCGTGCACAGCGCTATAACTTATATACGTTTTCCTTGTATAATTAACTTTCCCTTTATCATCCGCTGTATCCAACTACTTCTCGTTTCTCTGTCTGTTCTTATACTTTCAGGACGACACCCATCATGGCACCGACAACTACTTCAGTGTCGGCTCTGCCACCGCTACCACGCGCTGCTGACCTGCCCGGGCTTTAAGGCGATGGGCCTACCGAAGCGTGCAACAGTGGTCAGTACACAGGGCTATTGTGTTAATTGCCTAGCCCTCACGCATACAACGGGGAATGCGACTCCCGAGGGTCGTGCATAATTTGCGGTATGGCTCACCACACCCTCTTGCACGATGGGCCGAAGGCTAGACGTGGACAGCATAAAGCCCCAACTTAAAAAAAAAGGTAGTAGCACGGAAGCCGAAACCCACGAAAAAGAAACAAGAGAGGAAGCCCACCTGAACATGTAGGGTCAAAAAGGCGCGCACAACGAAGAAACCAGTGCCAACCCCCAAGCTCGAAGAGACGGCAAAAACGCACGACCGCGCGCACCCCACAAGGTTTGCAAACGACGCAATACGACCAGTTGTGCCTTGGAGACCACCATCCGCATCTCCCTGCAGGGCGGCCAGGATGTTTAAGCCGCCTCCATCACCATTTAGACGGCGGAGTTGGAAATGCAGCCCTGCGCGGCGAATTGAAAAGCGCCAACGAACGCCGAACTACCATCGTCACCAATAAGACTTCATTCGCAGTCTAGTACAATCAACCGGCAACCGTGGACGCGCTTTTTTGCATCTAATTTGAATACTTGTTAATAAATTTTTTTGAAGTAATTTACCAAGTTTGTGAAGAGTGAATATTTAAATTTCATTAATTGTTAATTAGCTAACAGAAGAAATTAAAAATTTAAACATTTATAACGTTTCTGAAAAAAAAATAAACAAAAATCTTTTTATTTAAGAAAGAAGTAGTGTAGTATAGCGAAGAGAGGCCGAACAACTCCGTTTTTGCTACAAAGTCGACGTCCCAAAACAAATCTAAAATTGCCGACGGCAACACCACAATAAATTCTGTACTAAGCAAATTCAATGACATTCAGGCAGAGCTCAAAAAGTTAAACAGCAATTCTAATCGCAGCCCGTCAAATAATGCAAGTACAACACACTTGTGCCATTTTTGCCTCGGCAGTAAAAAGCTTAAAGTGGATATCGACATGTCCAGCCCTTTTGAATGGAACTTTATTATAGCTGATGTGCAAACGCCCCTAATTGGAGCAGACTTTTTCTCTCATTTCCACCTATTGCATGACTTAACAAACAAATGTCTCGTTGACAACAAGACGGGCAGAACAATAAAAGGTTTGTTACGTCAGATGCCCGATTATAATATCGCCACTCTAAATACAGCAAATTTGCCTCAAGCTCTACTTAGTGAATAATGAATGCTGTTTTCGCCCATCCGCTAAGTTTCAGATGCTTACAACTTTACATATGGTTCACAAGAAGAATGGTGAGTGGCGCGTTTGTGGAGACTATAGAAAGCCAAATTCGCAAACCACTCCTGATCGCTACCCCATAGCTCATATTCACGACTTCAACGAGAAGCTGCACGGAAAACACGATTTCTGAACCATCGACTTGTCAAGCTTTATCACCAAATCCCAGTGGCAGATGAAGATGTTGCCAAGACCGCCGTATGCACGCCGTTTGGATTGTTTGGGTACTTATATATGCCTTTTGGACTTCGAAACGCCACACAGACGTTTCATCGATATATGGACTCAATTTTCAGGGACATAAATTTGTGTATATATATTTTGACGACATACTCGTAATGTCAAAAACACAAAACGAGCATCAGGACATGTACGTATAATTTTTTCTCTTTTAAAGCAACATGGTCTTCCCATTAATCTTGATAAATGTAAATTCAGCGAACCTGAAGTCGAATTTTTAGGATACACTGTTAATTCGTAGGGCTGTAAGCCACAAAATGATCGGGTATCCGTCATTGAAAAATATTACAAACCAGAAACTATTGCCGACTTCCGAAGGTTTCTAGGTATAAAAAATTATTACCGACGGTGCATACCCCATGCTGCCAAACTCTAAGCTCCACTTAATGAGTACCTGCATGACTCAAAAAAGATTGATAAGAGAAAAATTCTCTGGACACCGAAATCAAGTAAGGCGTTCGAAGCATGCAAAAGAATATTTCCAATGTAGCAATCCTTGCACATGCAGTATGAAATGCTCCTTTTGCACTCACATGTGACGTTACAGATGTGGCCATTGGGGCCTCCGTTGAGCAAAAAATTAATAGCGTTTGGCGCCTCCTCGGCTTTCTCTCCTGAAAATTATCCCCAACCGAGGAAAAACTATAGCACTTATGACCGTGAGCTCTTGGCGATTTACGAGTCGGTAAAATAAAAAAAATAAATAAAATACTTTCGACATTTTCTAGAAGCAGTTATCATCAAAACCGATCACAAGCCTCTCATGTACGTTATCACGCAAAAGCTTGACAAAGCATCACCCAGTCAACTACGTCAACTTAACTACATATCGCAGTTTTCAACGAGCGTCGTACATCTTTCCGGCGACGAAAATTCAGTAGCAGATACACTGTCGAGGCTTTACACAATTTCCATGCCAACCGCAGTTACTAATACGCAACTTCAAAACGCACAAGATCAAACAAAAATTTATTGCGATACTTCAACAGGCAAAATCAGAATTAAGGGTTCAAATTTTACTTCGGTTCATGGGAAATCACATCCGAGTTCACGATAGACCCTTCGTCAAATGCGAGCTAAATATGTATGGCCAGCGATTAATAAAGATGTCGCTCGTTTGGCAAGAAGTTGCCTGCAAGGTCAGCGAGCTAAAATCAGCGGACACAAAATTTTATACCTATCAAAATTCAGATGCCTAACAATCGTTTTGATCACGTCCATATGGACATATCCGTTCTGCCACCTGACAGAGGTTGCAGCCATTGGGTATCGCGTTTGGATGTCCAAAGTCAATAACAACTGACTTAGCACCCAATTCGATGTCTGCTCTTTTCAACTCACTATCTAAACTCATTGGCGCACAGCACATGCCCACAACAGCATATCATCCGCAATTTAACGGAATGATAGAAAGATGCATCGATCACTCAAAGCCGCTCTTATGTGTCATGATAACAATCAGTGGACTGCACTGCTACCAGTCGTCCTCTTGGGCCTCAGAACTAGTCTCAAATATGATTTGCAAGCCTCTTCGGCTGAGTTGTTTACGGGACTATCTCACTTACCCAATGAATTTTTAGACCATCATGAGTCTACGAGAAGCCCGCACAATTTTATCAACAGCCTTAGAGAGCAAATGAGGGTACTACGTCCAGTCGTAGCACCACCATAGTACAATTAAGCAATTTTTAGCAAAAAACAGAAGCAGCTGCTCCTACGTATCTCCGAAAAGATTCAGTGTGTGCACCATTGGAACCACCATACACTGGGCCCTACGAAGTGATATCCAGATTATTCGATCGAGTTTTTACCATAAGGATCGGGAACAAATATGCCCAGGTTTCTGTAGAACGGCCAGCTTTCATTACTTCCGACCATTAATGATTGCAATGAAGTTATTAAGAAGGGAGTGATGTGGCAACACCAAAAAAATGTATTCGCTGGCAACCATCGTCACGTTGGCATGTAATTTTTCCATTCCTTTTAATCTTAGACCCTTACCTTTCTTTGGTATTACTTTATTCAAAAAAAATTTCGCTGAGCATTTAAACATGTGATATATTACAACTCCGAAGATAATGCTTTATTGTCTGATTCGATGCCCCCACTAGGGTAGGCACCTTGTCGTTGGTGTGAGGGCTTAGCAGATCTCCATAGCGTCCGACTATGAGGCGGAGCTATTTAGGACTCGCATATACGCCGCTTCGCCTCATAGGACGGCGGCGGAATGTCGGTAACTAAGAACTGCCAACTCCCTAATCCAGTGTGTTATGCGGACCGTGCCTATTGGACGAATTGCAGCCAGGGATAAATTCGATTGAATTCGAACGGAGCCTTCCGATACTGGGCCACCTCGGGAAGTATTGATGGCCTTACCACAGTAAGGGGCGCTGCTGTGACTGACGGTTCTTTC
>JARSSU010048443.1:0-73684 GCA_029619165.1 Eurosta solidaginis | reverse complement strand
CCAACCCTCGATATTTTTTAAGAAGACACGGGTAATAAATTTATTATCCGTGACTATATTAGTAATAAACTGTTTTGCAGTTTTAGTACGGTCTCCGTTTTTTTGATTGTGCATATGCGGTTGGGTTGCTTAAACTTAACTACGCCCAACCCCTCGATATTTTTTAAAATACAAGGGTAATCAAATTTATTAACCGGTACTAAATTAGTAATAAATGTTTTGCAGTCTATGAAGCGGTCTCGTTTTTTTTTTGGATTGTGCATGCGATTATTTTTTAAAATAAACTAGAGTATATAAATTTTCATTAACCGGTACTCAATTAGTAATAAAAGGTTTTGCCGTTTAGTACGGTCTCGTTTTTTTGATTGTGCTATGGGTTGGGTTGGCCTTAAATTTAAGCTAAGCCCAACCCTCCGTATTTTTTTTAAAATACAGTTTAATAAATTTCATTACCGGTTACAAATTGTAATAATGTTTTGCTGTTTCCAGAACGGTCTCGGTTTTTTTGATTGTGCATCCGAGTATTTTTTAAAATACAAGGCGTAATAAATTTAATTAACGTACTAAATTAGTAATAAATGTTTTAAACACAGTTTAGTACGGTCCTCGTTTTTTTGATTGTGCATATGGGTTGGGTGGGCTGCTTAACTTAAGCTAGCCCAACCCTGCCGATATTTTTAAAATACAAGGGCAGATAAATTCAATTAACCCGGTACTAAATTAGTTATAATGTTTTGCAGTTTATACGGTCATCCGTGTTTTTGATTGTGCTATTGGTTGGACTTAAACTTTAAGCTAGCCCAACACCCTCGATATTTTTTAAAAATACAAGGGTAATAAATTTACTTAATCGGTCATCCAAATTAGTAATAATGTTTTCGCAGTTTGTACTATCATCGTCTTTTTTGATTGCGGCATATTGGCCTTAAACTTAAGCTAACCCCGACCCTCGATATTTTTACAAATACAAGGGTAATAAATTTAATTAACTGGCACTAAATTAGTAATAATATTTTGCAGTTTAGTACGTCTCGTTTTTTTTGATTGTGCATATTGGCTTAAACTTAAGCTAGCCCAACCCTCGTATTTCTTTAAAATACAAGGGTAATAATTTGAATTAACCGAGTACTAAATTAAGTAATAAATGTTTTAGTGCATGTTAGTACGGCTCTCGTTTTTTGGATTGTGCATATGGGTTGGGCTGGCTTAAACTTAAGCTAGCCAACATCGATATTTTTTTTAAAATAAAGAAAGTATAAATTTAATTAACCGGTACTAATTAGTATAATTTTTTGCATTTAGTACGGTCTCGTTTTTTGATTGGTGCAGATAGGGTTGGATTGGCTTAACTTAAGCTAAGCCAAACCCGATATTCTTTTAAAATACAGGGTAATAAATTTAATTAACCCGGTATAATTAGTTAATAAATGTTTTGCAGTTTAGTACTGTCTGCGTTTTTTGATTGTGCATATGGGTTGGGTTTGTTAAAATTAAGCTAGCCCAACCCCTCGATTTTTTTTAAAATAAAAGGGTTATAAATTTAATTACCGGTACTGAATTAGTAATAAATGTTTTGCAGTTTAGTACGGTCTCGTTTTTTGATTGTTGCATATGTTGGTTTTTGCTTTTAAACTTAAGCTAGCCCAACCTCGATATTTTTAAAAATACAAGGTTTATAAATTTAATTAACCGTTTACTAAATTAGTAATAAATTGTTTTTGCAGTTAGTAAGGTCTCGTTTTTTGATTGTGCATATGGGTTGGGTGGGCTTAACTTAAGCTAGCCCAGACTCTCGATATTTTTAAATTACAAGGGTAATAAATTTAATTAATCGGTACTCTAAATTGTAATAATGTGTGCAGTTTGTAGGTCTCGTTTTTTGATTTGTTTCATATGGGTTGGGATGGCTTAAACTTTAAGCTACCCAACCCTCGATATTTTTTAAAATACAAGGGTAATAAATATAATTAACCGGTACTAAATTAGTAATATGTTTTTGCGTTTGTACGGTCTCGTTTTTTGATTGTGAATATTGGGTTGGGTTGGCTTAACTTAAGCTAGACCAAACCTCGTTATTTTTTAAATACAAGGGTAATCAATTTAATTAATCGGTACTAATTAGTAATAAATGTTGTGTCAATTTAGTAACGGTCTCGTTTTTTTTGGTTGTGCATTTTGTGGGCTGTGGGGGGTTGGGCTGGCTTAAACTTAAGCTAGCCCAACCCTCGATATTTTTTAAAATACAAGGGTAATAAATTAATTAATCGGTACTAAATTAGTAAATAAATGTTGTGCAATTTAGTACGGTCTCGTTTTTTGATTGGCATATGGGGTGGGCTGGCTTAACTTAAGCTAGCCCAACCCTCGATATTTTTAAAATACAAGGGTAATAAATTTAATTAATCGTACTAATTTAGTAATAAATGTTGTGCAATTTAGTACGGTCTCGTTTTTTGATTGGGCTGAAAAGGTTGGGCTAGCTTAAGAGACCTCCTTTCGGAAACGACATAAAACATGTAGGCCCACCAAATTGGTGGGAAAAGTTAAAAAAAGGAGCAACGACGAATATTAACTGTACAGCGCGGCCTTACCATCCTCGGAGGTAAATCGTTCAAAGTACTGATTTTATTTGACTTGCTTTTTTGCAACATTTGCTTAAAATTACTCAGTGATAACTCTATAAAGCAAGCTAGGAGTGATCTGCAAACAGAGTAAAAGAAGCGCCCACAAAGCAAGGCGGGTAGGAAGAAATCAAACAGAAGTGGGCATACGACGCCACCCTGTAGCACCCACCGTTTTATTCTGTCTTATTGAGTAACATTTTTCGGAAAATCAAGCTACTAAATACTATTTTCATACTCAGCGTGCTTTGCACACAGAGTATATTAACTTTGATTGGATAATGGTTCGTTGTACATGTATAAAGGAATCGAGATAGATATAGACTTCCATATATCAAAATCATCAGTATCGAAAAGAAATTGATTGAGCCATGTCCGTCCGTCCGTCCGTCCGTCCATCCGCCCGTCAACACGATAACTTGAGTAAATATTGAGATATCTTTACCAATTTGGTACACGAGCTTATCTGGACCCAGAATAGATTGGTAATGAAAACGAGCGCAATCGGTGATAACCACGCCCATTTTTATATATGTAACATTTTGGAAAACACAAAAAACCTGATTATTTAGTAAATAATACACCTAGAATGTTGAAATTTGACATGTGGACTGATATTGAGACTCTTGATAAAATTTGAAAAAAACAGAGACTGCTTTACTATAAGGAATGCTGGGAAAAAAAATTAACGAAATCGTTAAGGACCATGCCCACTTTTATATTAAAGATATTTGAAAGGAACGTGGACGAATAAAATAAGCTATATCTTTTCAAAAAAGAGCTTTATATCAATGGTATTTCATTTCCCAAGTGGATTTTAACAATAAATAGGAAAAATTTTCAAATTTTAAAAAATGGAAGTGGCACCGTCCACTTTATTACTAAGCAATTTTCTATGTTTCGGGAGCCATAACTCGAGAAAAATTAACGGATCGTATTAAATATGGGTACGCAAAGTTCCCTATATCAGGAAACATTTCTAGAAAAAATGGCGAGATCGGTTAAAAACCACGCCCACTTTTATATTTAAGATTTTTTAAAGGATCGTAGACGAAAACAATAAGCTATAACTTAGCAAAAATAGTTTTGAATCAATAATTTTCACTTATAAAATTTTATTGTAAGAGGAAATGGGGGGAAATCAGGTTATGCTACGTCTCACATTTTTAGAAATTTCACGCGCCCAACGCTTTTATTTAATTGTCTGATCGGACCACAAATACAATTTTTGTGAATATTTCGATCCTTGCGCCACCTAGCAGCGATTTTTTCATAGGTCACTTCTATTCTTGTATGTATTATTTGTTCCAAATATGAGCGAAATCGGACCACAAATACGATTTTTTTAACTTATTCATTCCGTATGTTCGAAACATTCGTCTGCATTTATCAGACGTCGTAGTATCAATCGAACGTGTCCCGAATATTCTAAACTAAAGGTTTATCCGGAATAATTCCATGAATACTTAAACGGAAAAGAGCTTTCCAAATTTTCAGAATGAAAAGATAAGTACTCCCTATGTAGCAGGACCGCACAAAAGCTTAACTCTTTTGCCAAAGCAAAGGCCGGAATATAAAGTGTCTAGGTCAATAAGTCATTTCTTTAATTTTTTGTCAGTTCATTGCGGCTGTTGAGTAGAGTATCACCCCATGCCGGCTGCCAAATAGTCTTATCTTAAAATATTATTAAAAAATTTCCCATTTCAGGATTTGTCACAAAAACGCCCTATATCAGAATAAGGTTGAAGAACGCCTTATCTTAGAATGATTTCCCTTAACTCCCTCTTATGTAAAAATGTATTGAACTTATGCTCATATAAGGAGTTTAAAAAAATTTTTTGAGAAAACAAATTCTGAATGAATGACCAATCCAACATAACTTCATATCAATTCACGAAATATTTAGTACTACTAAAGGTACTCTTCTACTAAAATTTTCGCTGAGGGGATTGAATTATTCCCCTTTTTTCCAACTTCCTAAAAGCAACCCATCCAGATTTTTATACTCAGTTGAGCAGAGCTCACAGAGTATATTAAGTTTGATTGGATAACGGTTGGTTGTACATATATAAAGGAATCGAGATAGATATAGACTTCCATATATCAAAATAATCAGGATCGAAAAAAAATTTGATTGAGCCATGTCCGTCCGTCCGTCCGTCCGTCCGTCCGTCCGTCCGTTAACACGATAACTTGAGTAAATTTCGAGGTATCTTGATGAAATTTGGTATGTAGGTTCCTGAGCGCTCATCTCAGATCGATATTTAAAATGAACGATATCGGACTATAACCACGCCCACTTTTTCGATATCGAAAATTTCGAAAAACCGAAAAAGTGCGATAATTCATTACAAAAGACAGATAAAGCGACGAAACTTGGTAGGTGAGTTGATCCTATGACGCAGAATAGAAAATTAGTAAAATTTTGGACATGGGCGTGGCACCGCCCACTTTTAAAGAAGGTAATTTAAAATTTTTGCAAGCTGTAATTTGGCAGTCGTTGAAGATATCATGATGAAATTTGGCAGGAATGTTACTGCTATTACTGTATATACGCTTAATAAAAATTAGCAAAATCGGAGAAGGACCACGCCCACTTTTAAAAAAAAATTTTTTTTAAAGTAAAATTTTAACAAAAAATTTAATATCTTTACAGTATATAAGTAAATTATGTCAACATTCAACGCCAGTAATGATATGGTGCAACAAAACACAAAAATAAAGAAAATTTCAAAATGGGCGTGGCTCCGCCCTTTTTCATTTATTTTCTCTAGGATACTTTTAACGCCATAAGTCGAACAAAAATCAACCAATCCTTTTGAAATTTGGTAGGGGCATAGACTTTATGACGTTAACTGTTTTCTGTCAAAATGGGCGAAATCGGTGGATGCCACGCCCAGTTTTTATACACAGTCGTCCGTCAGTCCTTCTGCATGGCCGTTAACACGATAACTTGAGCAAAAAACGACATATCTTTAATGAACTTAGTTCACGTGCTTACTTGAACTCACTTTATCTCGGTATGAAAAATGAACGAAATCCGACTATGACCACGCCCACTTTTTCGATATCGAAAATACGAAAAATTAAAAAAATGCCATAATTCTATACCAAATACGAAAAAAAGAAATGAAACAAGGTAAGGTAATTGGATTGTTTTATTGACGCGAAATATAACTTTAGAAAAAACTTTATAAAATGGTTGTGACACCTATCATATTAAGTAGAAGAAAATGAAAAAGTTCTGCAGGGCGAAATAAAAACCCTTAAAATCTTGGCAGGTACTACATATATAAATAAATTAGCGGTATCCAACAGATGATGTTCTGGGTCACGCTGGTCCACATTTTGGTCGATATCTGGAAAACTCCTTCACATATACAACTACCACCACTCTCTTTTAAAACTCTCATTAATACGTTTAGTTTGATACCCATATCGTACAAACTCATTCTAGAGTCACCCCTGGTCCACCTTTGTGGCGATATCTCGAAAAGGCGTCCACCTATAGAACTAAGCCCCACGCCCTTTTAAAATACTCATTAATACCT
This sequence comes from Eurosta solidaginis, assembly GCA_029619165.1. NCBI lineage: Eukaryota > Metazoa > Arthropoda > Insecta > Diptera > Tephritidae > Eurosta > Eurosta solidaginis. The sequence continues at coordinate 67,512 of JARSSU010048443.1, read as the reverse complement.
TTCATTTGATACCCATATCGTACAAACATATTCTAAAGTCACCCCTGGTCCACCTTTATGGCGATATCTCGAAAAGGCGAACACCTATAGAAAGAAGGCCCACTGCGTACAAACGCATTCTAGAGTCACCCCTGGTCCAACTTTATGGCGATATCTCGAAACGGCATCCACATATAGAACTAAGGCCCACTCCCTTTTAAAATACTCATTAACACCATTCGTTTGATGCCCATATTGGACAAACAAATTCTAGGGTCACCCCTGGTCCACCTTTGTGGCGATATCTCGAAACGGCGTCCACCTATGGAACTAAGGATTACTCCCTTTTAAAATACTCATTAACACCTTTCATTTGATACCCATATCGTACAAACGCATTCTAGAGTCAACCCTGATCCACCTTTATGGCTATATCCCTAAATGGCGTCCACCTATAAAAACTATGGCCCACTCCCTCATAAAATACTCTTTAATGCCTTCCATTTGATACAAATGTCATAAAACACATTCCAGGGTTTCCCTCGGTTCATTTTCCTACATGGTTATTTTCCCTTATGTTGTCACCATAGCTCTCAACTGAGTATGTAATGTTCGGTTACACCCGAACTTAACCTTCCTTACTTGTTAAACTTGGGAGCGTCAAAACTCTGTCATCATTGGAGAACAAACCTGTAGTAATAGAATCCTGGGGCGGTGCCACGTGTTATTTAGAAAAGTAATTATCTGAAATGAAATATACAATTGAAGCTCACGCTGAGTATATAATGTTCGGTTACACCCGAACTTAGACACCTTTACTTGTTATAACATATGTACGAATTATTTTTTGACTGTTAACAAACATGCGTGCATACATCCTGCTTCATTGCTCGCTAATGAACTACCAAAGTTAGGAGTCTACATTCTATAACAATATTCTGCTCTTATTGCGTATGCGAAAAGGCAATCACTTTCAATATTTGGAGTCTAATGGATTAAACCACTACGATGAGAGTACCTTATTTTGGTGAGGTGAGTCTTAGCATCAGCGATATCTACCCATTCTGTAGATTGTTTTTACATCTAATTTCCATAAATTTCGTACAGATAATTAAATGTATGCAACTATGACATGTGTGAGTGCAGAACTCTCTCAGTCGCTTCATTCTCCTTCTCCTTAATAGTTCTTCAGTAGAATACGATATTATATGCTTCTATTTGTATTCAATGTGGAATAGAGATCGGATGCAGTAATTTTCTTGTCTGGGAAACGATCTAATTTCTTTGAGTCCGCTCATTTTGATATGCACGATTTGCGTAAAAAAGCTTTCTCATTGACAAATACGGTAGTGCGGACTCGCCAAAGCATAAGGTGTTACGACTTGTTTTGTATTGTTTTGTTGATTTACAGACAGGGAGGAAAAATAAAAAGAAACGACTTACCTGTTAGCTTAAAAAGTTTTTTTTGTCGTAGAGTATTATAATCGTTGAACATTAAAATCAACTTGAAAGAAGTATAGACCAAGCCAATGGTGGGACAAATAAAATAGAGATCATAAGTGTGTGTGGTTACTGAGAAGTACTGTGTACACTTATATATTTGAAGTTCTACATACTTCACTGAGCGCTAAGCAGCAGTATCACTGTATGTGCAATCTCTGAGATTACATCATTCGCGTATAATTCCTAATGGCCCAGTAGATCTCACATCTTACTTGTTAGCATATCAGACAGCAATATCATGTAATGCCTTTTGTGTGATTTCCCTATATACATAGATGTACGTATTAGATTGCAATCGTAGGTCAATGACCACTTTTTGTCAAATCCCGATGACCTCATTCGCTTTATTCATATTAGCATATATTAGCGAATTGTGTGCTAAGCACGTGATGAAACTGCCCTTACTTTTGTATGTGTATATTAACGTGGGTCGATTTGTATGGACGAAAGTTAACCGATATCGCGCCATCGATTTTTCTATAGGATTTGGGCTCAGGAAAAAAAGTTCCACTACGCATACTCAAAAAAATAATTTTCGAGTCTGCGAAATTTAATTTTTTTTGACTTTTATTCGACTTTGATTTTTAAGGTTTTTTTTCATGACCTACTAAAAAATTTTCATATGTATACCCTGTCCGACCCCAAAATGTACGCTAAAAAACGTTGTCGATAACAGTTTTTGAAAAAAAATATATATATATATATATATATATGCTACAACAGAGCGCTGCTTACAGTAGCGAAGAAAACAAAAAAGCACAAAATTATAAGTACCTGTGGATAAATCATGGTAGAATAATGATGAACAAGTAAGGAAGGTTAAGTTCGGGTGTAACCGAACATTACATACTCAGTTGAGAGCTATGGTGACAACATAAGGGAAAATAACCATGTAGGAAAATGAACCGAGGGAAACCCTGGAATGTGTTTGTATGACATGTGTATCAAATGAAAGGCATTAAAGAGTATTTTATGAGGGAGTGGGCCATAGTTTTATAGGTGGACGCCATTTAGGGATATAGCCATAAAGGTGGATCAGGGTTGACTCTAGAATGCGTTTGTACGATATGGGTATCAAATGAAAGGTGTTAATGAGTATTTTAAAAGGGAGTAATCCTTAGTTCCATAGGTGGACGCCGTTTCGAGATATCGCCACAAAGGTGGACCAGGGGTGACCCTAGAATTTGTTTGTACAATATGGGCATCAAACGAATGGTGTTAATGAGTATTTTAAAAGGGAGTGGGCCTTAGTTCTATATGTGGATGCCGTTTCGAAATATCGCCATAAAGGTGGACCAGGGGTGACTCTAGAATGTGTTTGTACGATATGGGTATCAAATTAAAGGTATTAATGAGGGTTTTAAAAGGGAGTGGTGGTTGTTGTATAGGTGGTCGCCTTTTCGAGATATCGCCATAAAGTTGGACCAGGGGTGACTCTAGAATGCGTTTGTACGCAGTGGGCCTTCTTTCTATAGGTGTTCGCCTTTTCGAGATATCGCCATAAAGGTGGACCAGGGGTGACTTTAGAATATGTTTGTACGATATGGGTATCAAATGAAAGGTATTAATGAGTATTTTAAAAGGGCGTGGGGCTTAGTTCTATAGGTGGACGCCTTTTCGAGATATCGCCACAAAGGTGGACCAGGGGTGACTCTAGAATGAGTTTGTACGATATGGGTATCAAACTAAACGTATTAATGAGAGTTTTAAAAGAGAGTGGTGGTAGTTGTATATGTGAAGGAGTTTTCCAGATATCGACCAAAATGTGGACCAGCGTGACCCAGAACATCATCTGTTGGATACCGCTAATTTATTTATATATGTAGTACCTGCCAAGATTTAAAGGGTTTTTTATTTCGCCCTGCAGAACTTTTTCATTTTCTTCTACTTAATATGATAGGTGTCACAACCATTTTATAAAGTTTTTTCTAAAGTTATATTTCGCGTCAATAAAACAATCCAATTACCTTACCTTGTTTCATTCTTTTTTCGTATTTGGTATAGAATTATGGCATTTTTTTAATTTTTCGTAATTTTCGATATCGAAAAAGTGGGCGTGGTCATAGTCGGATTTCGTTCATTTTTCATACCGAGATAAAGTGAGTTCAAGTAAGCACGTGAACTAAGTTCATTAAAGATATGTCGTTTTTTGCTCAAGTTATCGTGTTAACGGCCATGCAGAAGGACTGACGGACGACTGTGTATAAAAACTGGGCGTGGCATCAACCGATTTCGCCCATTTTGACAGAAAACAGTTAACGTCATAAAGTCTATGCCCCTACCAAATTTCAAAAGGATTGGTTGATTTTTGTTCGACTTATGGCGTTAAAAGTATCCTAGAGAAATTAAATGAAAAAGGGCGGAGCCACGCCCATTTTGAAATTTTCTTTTATTTTTGTGTTTTGTTGCACCATATCATTACTGGCGTTGAATGTTGACATAATTTACTTATATACTGTAAAGATATTAAATTTTTTGTTAAAATATTACTTTAAAAACAATTTTTTTTTAAAAGTGGGCGTGGTCCTTCTCCGATTTTGCTAATTTTTATTAAGCGTACATACAGTAATAGCAGTAACATTCCTGCCAAATTTCATCATGATATCTTCAACGACTGCCAAATTACAGCTTGCAAAAATTTTAAATTACCTTCTTTTAAAAGTGGGCGGTGCCACGCCCATTGTCCAAAATTTTACTAATTTTCTATTCTGCGTCATAGGATCAACTCACCTACCAAGTTTCGTCGCTTTATCTGTCTTTTGTAATGAATTATCGCACTTTTTCGGTTTTTCGAAATTTTCGATATCGAAAAAGTGGGCGTGGTTATAGTCCGATATCGTTCATTTTAAATAGCGATCTGAGATGAGCGCTCAGGAACCTACATACCAAATTTCATCAAGATACCTCGAAATTTACTCAAGTTATCGTGTTAACGGACGGACGAACGGACATGGCTCAATCAAATTTTTTTTCGATCCTGATTATTTTGATATATGGAAGTCTATATCTATCTCGATTCCTTTATATATGTACAACCAACCGTTATCCAATCAAACTTAATATACTCTGTGAGCTCTGCTCAACTGAGTATAAAAAGACTGATAATAGCGACGTTGTTATTCTTAGTACTTTTGACGATTTGTCAAAAGTAACGTAGTTTTCTAATTATTATTTAATACTTGCATATTTCAAATGGCTTTCTCAAATATTTTATATATAAACAACCTCGCTATAATCAGCCTTATTAATGATCTTGATTTGATGTATAATTCTACGGATTCGTTTGTTGCTATTCATCAAAACATACGTAGTCTTCGGCAAAATTTAAATTTATTGTTATGCAATCTAGAGATGTTTAAAAACTATCCCGACGTAATACTTTTGTCTGAAATCTGGATATACTCCCACGAAATTCATGATTTCACTATACCTGGTTATAATTTTTTCGCGAACACCAATGACAGTTATTCTGCAGGTGGTGTTGGAGTTTTTGTTCGGGATATGTATGAGTGGGATTATTTTGAATGCAATCTCACAAGTGCTGACATCCTAAAGGTTTCAATGAGTATTTCCGGTGCAGTCTTTACTTTTATATGTGTTTACAGGCTACATGCGATACCTGTTCAGATATTTGTGGAAGAGTTCTCAAATCTTCTCCGTAGTGAAAATTCAGCCAATATTGTCATCTTAGGTGACTTTAATTTACATATTCTTAACGCTAATCCTACCATAGATAGTTTCCTAAATCTAATGGATGGTTATGGTCTAACATCGTATTTAAATGAACCAACTCGTAGTATGTCTGGAAGCTGCTTGGATCACGTTTTCTGTCGTGTTAGTAATCATTTTCTCAGTAGTTTGCGTAGCCTAAATCTTGATGTCGGAATAACAGATCACACTATGACTGGTGTACTACTAAGCAAGGCCTGTGCAAAAAACAATAATAAAAAGGTTAGTTCTTGTTTAACGCAAATAAATTTTGACGCTCTAAACGAACTATTGCGATTTGAGTCATGGGATGAATGTTACTCTGAAAAAGACGTATCCAAGGCATTTAATATTTTTCTGAACATTTTTAACAGACACATTAAGTCTGCTAGCTTTTCTTTTATCCCTCGCAGATCTGATTATAAGTTAAAACCATGGATTAGCAAAAAGTTGCTCAAAAAAATTCATCTAAAAAACAAGCTTGGAAAAAAGTGTAAAAACCACCCATCAAACGCAAATCTTCGCAGCAGGTATATGAAATTATGTAGAGAACTCAAAAAGAAGTACACGTGGAGCGTGATAATTTCTATCGAAATGAGTTTAGGTCTTCCTATGGCAATCCAAAGAAGGAATGGAATATCATTAACGGTCTTCTGAATCGCAGTTGTAAAGCTAATAATACATCAATTGTTTTATGTGATGGTAGCGTGAGCTTTTCTGATCCTCCAACAGTGGCAAACCTTTTCAATGATCACTTTCTATCAATAGGGCAATCACCTGTTTTCGAATCCTCCGCTCTGATACCTGAGTTCTCGAATTCGGGAAATAGTTTTTTTTTCGAGCCATTTACTGGCATTGAAGTTTTAAAAACAATTAATTCTCTGAATAACTCTAGATCATGTGGTTGTGATGGAATTTCGAATCAGACTCTTAAATATGTGGCACTAAATTTAGTTGATATCCTAACGCATTTGTTTAATATGAGTATTTTAGGTGGATCATTTCCTTTAGACTTAAAATGCGCTATTGCCGTTCCTTTATTTAAAAAGGGTGACAAAACGGATATAAATAACTACAGGCTTATTTCATTACTGTCTTCAATTTCAAAAATTTTTGAAAACTGGATAAAGGTCGAATCCTATCATTTCTTGACAATAATAACTATTTCAGCTCAATGCAATTCGGGTTCAGATATGGGCGGTCAACAGAAGATGCCCTGCTGTACTTTTGTTCTCACATATATAGGGAACTAGACAATAAAAAGAACTGTGCTGGACTGTTCGTTGATATCACTAAAGCATTTGACATGGTTGATCACAAAATTTTATTAGACAAATTGTATTTTGCGGGCTTCCGTGGGTTTATATATAATTGGTTTAAATCTTATTTGTCAGGAAGAATTCAATAAGTAAAAGTTGGAAGTAGTATAAGTAACCCAGTTACAATTAGCTTAGGTGTACCTCAAGGATCTGTCTTAGGTCCTATTCTATTTTTGATTTACCTTAATTCAATATTCTCGCTGCCATTGTATGGAAAAGTAACAGCCTTCGCTGACGACCTTGCTATCGCCTATGGTTCATCGACCTATCTGGTTTTAGTAGCATGAATCAATAACGATGTGCATTTGCTAAGAGTGTGGTTTGCAGCACATAAGCTCTGTGTCTGCAAGAAAACGAAGTTGATGTATTTCAATTTGCATCCAAAATCCTCACCTGACATAGCCATTGTATTCCATGCTACTGACTGCAAACGTTTTTTTTTGTACTAAATAATTTTCTGTTCTGTGCATCGTTTAAAGCTGAAGTAAATTGTTCCGATAAGTGCTTCACTATTGAAAAAGTAAGCGACTTCCAATATCTTGGTGTTATTGTTGACCAAAACTTGAGTTGGTCTACGCATATTTCTCGTTTGAAGTCCTACTTGCGATCTTCCGTTCGTTATTTTTACAATTTAAGAAAAGTTTGTTCAAACGAAACACGTAAAACTATTTACTACGCTTTAGTCCACTCCAAGCTCCAATATGGTATAACCTGTTGGGGTGGCGCTGCAGGTAATAAAATCCAGCAGCTTCTAACTCTTCAAAAATGGGTCATAAGAAAAATATGTAATGTTGATCGTTTTCACCACTCTATGGAGTTGTTTAGGGATCTGAAAGTTCTTCCTGTTAAGCATATGTACTACTATAAAACGTTAAAGATATTTTTCATTCGCTGTGGGTATTTACATAGCCTGGTATCGGATAGTTATAACTTGAGGCAAAACTCATATGGACTTGTGTATGTCCCGACCTCTCGAACAACCAACTTCAACAACTTCTTTACTATCGTTTCTTGTAAAGCTTTTAATGCGTTGCCTGCATGTATACGTGTCACTAGAAATCTGAATGAGTTTTTGGGAAAGGTTAAATCTTTTCTACTAGAGAAATCACACGAAGACATCAAAATTTTGCTGAACCATAGCACTTAAAAAAATATATGCACATATTGTATTAATATATTTTATTACTTATTATTTTTAATCAAACTTCACCCCACGCACTATTTTACATGTTTTGAATTCAATTTTATTCGGAGATGGCATTCGATACTAAAATACATATATTTTTACAGAATGCCTTACTTTTCTTTCTGTAATTATGGTTAATTTAATTTAAGTCGCTATTGTAACATATATGCTGTTTTGAAGGAAAATGAATAAAAAATGTAATGAAATGAATGAATATATTTTTTATATACATGAAAATTTTACAATCAAATGAAAATTCTTTTAGTAGGTCATGAAAAAAACCTTAAAAATCCCAGTCGAAAAAAAGTAAAAAAAAATAAATTTCGCAGGCTGGAAAATAATTTTTTTGGATATGCGTAGTGGAACTTTTTTCCTTAGCCCAAATCATATCGAAAAATCGATGGCGCGATATCGGTTAATAAATCGACCCATTCTAGTGTATATAGCATATTCGTATATTAAAAAAAGGTGCAATATCATAAACACTAAACTAAAACCAACAAAAAAGATAGCTTTTAAAGCGTGCGATATAGTTTTAAATTCTAGGTAAACGATTATGGCCGTGGGGTTTACCCCACGTTTCTATAAAGATATGCAGGTTACGCGTAACTGGCCATGGGTAAAACATGAGTTGATAAGATTGAGTTCTGCTACAGATAATGACGTTTGTCGTATGATATATTTATATTTGTAACAGGATTGCCCTCGCGTAGGTGACGTTGACAATTGAGTTGCGGAAGCTTGTATTGCGCTCATCTTTTTCTATAAAGATATGCAGGTTACGCGTAACTGGCCATGGGTAAAACATGAGTTGATAAGATTGAGTTCTGCTACAGATAATGACGTTTGTCGTATGATATATTTATATTTGTAACAGGATTGCCCTCGCGTAGGTGACGTTGACAATTGAGTTGCGGAAGCTTGTATTGCGCTCATCTTTTTCTATAAAGATATGCAGGTTACGCGTAACTGGCCATGGGTAAAACATGAGTTGATAAGATTGAGTTCTGCTACAGCTAATGACTGTTGTTGTATGATATATTTATATTTGTAACAGGATTCCCCTCGCGTAGGTGACGTTGACAACTCAGTTGCGGAAGGTTTGTATTGCGTTCATCAATCCCTTGAATCGCAGCTAATGATCGTCCTTGAGCTTCATTGATAGGGATATGAAATTTGAGGCATTTAAAATTTAAAAGACAAATCTATCGATATCAATGGTATCCTTGGTTTTAAACTTTTTTGTTTTCGAAATTTTCCGATAAAATGAATTGCTTCAATGACATTCGTAAAAGTTTTGTGATGAAAAGCCTTGTACCACTACATAAGCGTGGAGAATCGAAATAACGAAGCATAAATATTATGATATTATGGGCTCTTTTTAAGGATCAGTCGATGAGGAGAAATTTCTGATGGCTCAAAAGAGCTAATAAACTCAATCGGATATGCACAGCTTGGGACTCTTCCATGACTGTGTTAATAGAGTGATAAGTTCTCTTAGTTCTAGTGATATTAACATCCTCATTTTAAGGTACCTCAAATGGCTTTGCTCAAAGCCATTTATAGTTTGTAAAGATAGATTTAATATTTGGAAGGAAGATTAGCTATTAAAACTTCAGGTGATGTCATAATTTCTCAAAAACTTGCAGGAAAAGGAATAGGAATTTTGCCATAATTAATTTCAAGAAGTTGTTTAGCAAAATCTGCTGCTGAAGTGTTCCCGCCAAAATACCCTCTCATATTTCTAAAGAGAGTAAATTTTTGTACGTGTTCAACTGCGGCTGTTCCAGCAAGTAACTGGAAAGGACCACCTTTGGGATGGTAATTACACCTTAAATTCTTAAGGGTTTGGCCTAAAACTTACGGCGACTGTTTATGAGTCTTGGTGCTTGACCGTTTGCTTATGTTGCACATCCGTGTATCAGATGTTTGCAGACAGTGGTCATTTAAATGCGGAGGTGTACGTCCATCCCACAAAGAGTATCCGCGGTACCTGAGAAAGCCAGAGTTATGCTGTATGAAACATTCCATTTGTATGGTAGGTGCCACGCCCCTTTTATATATCGATATCATTTTTAGCCTATGACCATCCTTGGAATGTTTATCGTGGGTTGTGAAAATTTGGTTGGGATCGGTCGATCCGTTTAGGACGCAACTCGATCTATACCTACATACACACATACATAATTTGAATTTTATATATATAGATAGATAGATAGAACATGCGGATAGACTGAAGTTAACAAAAAATTTTAATGGCAGAAGATTACTAAACACCCAAAAGGAATACCAGCCAAACAACTCTGTTTTCAAACTTTAACTGTTATAATAACCTAAGTTTGTACGGCAACCATAGTTCTGAAAAATCCCATTTTAACAAAGTGACACGCCCCCTTTTGCCCAATTCCACATTTTACTTTAACGTCATATAGCTCCTTACCAATTCTCACTATCCTACCATTACTACATCCAGAGGAATGCAGTATGATATATTCCATTTGTATGGGAGGTGCCACGCCCCCTTCTTCCTCACCCCACATTTTATTGGTGGTGTTAGGGATTGACCTCAAATAACTCCTTACAGAATTTCAATCTTCTAACATGAATACCTTCAGAGTTATGCATTATCAAAAATTCCATTTGTATGGCAGGTGCCACGCCCCTTTTATATATCGAAATTATTTTTAGCCTATGACCATCTCTGGAAGGTTTCTAGTAGGTTGTGCAAGTTTGGTGTGATCGGTCGATCCGTTTAGGACGCAACTCGATCTATACCTACATACATACATACATAATTTGAATTTTATATATATAGATCAATACTTTAAAGTTGCACTGTAAGTAATTGAATTTCAATTTTAAATATATGATTTTTGATAAAACTTCAAAATATTGAATTAAGCAAAAATTAAATCAGTTTACTGCCAGAATAAATATAAAGACATAGCCTATCTATCTTCAGGAGTGTATATTTGCAAATGTGTTAGTAAATATTATTTTTTTAATTATAAGTTATCAGTTTACTCATTGACCTAGTTATTTAAACAGCCTTACTAAACACTATAAGTAAACATACATATGTACATAACTGCAAGTCGGTTGAATGACTCAATGTGTTGTTCTGAGTAGTATCGCAAAGCGCACATCACTTAGTCATTTGATACAATGATGACGCTATGTTGCGACGTCACGTGACGGGAAACTGGCCTGTCGAAGTTACATGTTTTGAATATTTAATTAAAGAACATTTCAAGCAAAATAAAGCGAAATTCATTGAAAAAGAGAATTTTTGCGGTAAAAAGATAATTACTTAAATTAAATCAAATGAGGGAAAGCAAACACAAAAACAGAGAATATATGAATTCGCGTATGAGCGTGATCTTTTTGTATGTTGTGTGATATTACATTTTATTTTATTTTATTTTATTTTATTTTGCATTCGAAGATCATATAAAAAACTTTTGTGCTCATTTGGAAAATCAATAGAAATTTAAGAATAACATGAAAATGCTTGTAAAACAACAAATTTAATTGGCAACGGAGTAAGGTCAGTACGCGCTGATGGATTTGAAATACATGTATGCAGGTTACGCAAATCTGGGCATTACAAATTAATGCAGTTATTACCTGTGTATTGAAAATACGTAAATATGTACCCTGAGGGAAATTAATTATCTCCATCTTTAGCTTACGTAGTACATATAATGAACACAAAAAATTTATTTTGATTGTTTGTCGCTACAGGCGAAGAAAGGCGTACAAAATATTAAAGGATAAAACATGCATAAAAATTATCTAATTTAAAAACCGGTTAGGAAGAATAGGTTCAGTGAAGACCGAACATTATTACACAGCTGCGCCCTCTCACATTTATATCAGTTTAAAAGAGAAATGGTACAAAGGTTGATAAGCGCAATACAAAACTTTATAGGCTCAGAGCTTTCGCAACAAAATTGTCAAACTCATCTACGCGAGGGGAATTTTGTAACATATAAGATGTATCATACACATATTTAGCAGGTGAGTTCCTAATGGAATTAGAGGTTAGTCCTAGAAGATTTATTATGGTTATATAATTCGTTCCGGATATGGTCGGGTTAGTACCTTAATGGTGCTTGTTACCGGAACGTATCGGAGCTATATCCAACAAAGGACCAGCAACATCGATAACACTCCCCAAAGCCTTCGTGGAGTTTTCTTCTACCAAATATGGGTAATGTCTCGTCCTTTTTTCTAAAATTTTACATATTTTCCATTTTGTTTTATAAAATAATCCACCCGCCATTTTTCATCACTTTACAGAGCTTTTTGGTGAATTATTCCAGTTTTCCATTTTTCGAAATATTTGATATCGTAAATATGGACAAAATTTGGTGAAGATATCTCAATTTTTGTTATTATTATGTTAACGTTAGAGTTAACGGCGGGCGGAAGACTGAGCATAAAATCGGGTGTGGTTTTCAACCGATTTCTCCCATTAGTTGTCATAAAACAATGTTCTCACCAAATTTCGTTAGGATTAGTAGATCTTTTGTTTGGAATTTAAAGTGTGACAAAGAGAATGGCAGAGAGTAAAGTTCTTGCATTTTTTATGAACACTAGACTTACAGAAATTATTTTTTTTAAAAATAGGTGTGGTCATCAAGCGATTTTGCTATTTTTCATATATGTAAGCAGGCACACCTCCCTGCCAAATTTGAATATGATATCTTCCAAGGCTTTTGATGGACGGCTTAATTTTCAATTTTCTTCTTCTAAGTCCGGATATTTTCCATATCGACAAAGTGGGCGTGGTTATCGTCCTTCTGAGCAATAGATTGGGGTTGTTTGTTCGCTATGAACATCATATTGTTGAATTAGATCAAATGGCTTAAAAGGCAGCTAGCGAATGCATGCCTACCTTTATATGCAGTTTAGTTCGATTTTGTTTTGATTTGGCGCAACAAATAAGTTTATGCAACAAAACCTATTAAAGCAGCGGTTATAATTTGAAAAATACTCCTCTGTTAATACATGTGAATAAAGATAGTACCTTTTGGCATGATACAAAATTTTGAAAGTTTCGAGATATTTTATGCTAGCTTTGAGCTGATTTGTAAAGACAAAATTAACTTAATATGTTCCGACTACATTCAGCCGATTATGTTACAATCTCTAAAATAGCTGCAAAAACAAGTTTTTTCGGGAAGTGGGATGTGATTGCGTACTTTGAAAGTTTATTGCCTAGATTATGGGTTGAACTGGCCGGTCCATGAGGACCTCACATAGACTGAATGAGTCCGTAGTGTTTAGATTATGGGTACTTTGGTCTTTATTTTTTTCGGGCAGGGAACTTGAGACCGACCTGTGTGAAAAAAAATCCTATTTAAGGGGTGTAATTTCCCTTCATAAATATTTCGACCACTTTTTTTAGGGAAGAAGGAAAAGGGAAGATTAAATGAAGATAGAGAAATAGAAAGAAAGGGGCCGGGGAGGGAAAATTAGAGGAAGCGAGAGAGAGATGGAATGATAGAGAATGATAAAGACGAATACAGAAAAAAAAACGGAGAGGAAAAAGTAGGTTGCAGCAAAGAAAAAGATAGAGGATAATATAGAGGGAAGGAGAAGGAGAGAGCGGAAACGAGTGAGGAGGACTAAGAAATAAAAACCTATGTAGATAACCCAAAGTTAGGGGAGAGTAACGTTTTTGTTGTTATTGTAGCGATACGGACACTCCCCGAAGGCTTTGGGGAGTGTTATCGATGTTTATGGTCCTTTGCCGGATGCAGATCCGGTACGTTCCGGTACCAGGCCCGACCATCTCGGGAAGGATTTTTTATGACCACATGCGACCTTCTTGGCCATAGCGCCCTCCCACCCCCTAGATCCATGAGGAGTTCGGGGTCACCTGAACATCGGCTGTTAATGAAACAGGATTCGCCACGGATAGGTGAGGTTGACAATTGGGATTGGAGAAGCTATATATTGCGCTGGCAACCTGAAAGGGTTGCGCTACATAACCCCTTGAATCTGGTATTTTAGTCGCCTCTTACGACAAGCATACCTACCGCGGGTATATTCTGACCCCCTAACCCGCTGGGGGAGGGAGAGTAACGTCTGCCGGGTCTGTAATAACTTGAAAATATACATCTTACAAAAATAACAAACACGGCATTGAACACGAAGCATTTTTTAAATTTATCAGCACAGACTAATAACACCTTTATGATAACTTGAGAAAACTCGAAAGGATATATTTAGCAAAAATCTTATGTATTATATTAATACAGGATTCTAATGGCGTCAAGGATTTTCTATCCTCGTGGTATATAGAACAGTCTAGTTAGACCATCTTTAGCTTGTGAAGTACATGAATATGAAAACAGAGGTTTCAGTATATTAAGTCTAAATATCGTTGGTCTGATGGAAGGCAAACACGTTTCATTATTTGCGTGGAATACTAAGATATTTCGCTTGTTTGCCAGCATTATCATCATTAATTGGCGCTTAACCAGTTAAGCAAATTTGGTCGTTTCGTAGCAACTCACGCTAGCTAATCCTATTTCGCGATAACTGACGCCAATTGGGAGCACCAACGGAGGTCAAGTCAACCTATGCTTCCAAACAGCGGTTTCGAATAAAATACTTTATTGGCCGGAACGTTTCCGTCCATTCAAATAACATGACCTAGTCAGCAAAGTCCGTGGGCTTTTATTCGCTGCACTGTCTTCATATCTGCGTAAAATGGTTATATATAACTTCATTAATTTGCTTGAAAACTTACACGACTTAAACATATCAGTTCTCCAAGGAAACAATGAAATTTACTAGTCTTCTTTTGAAGTGATGATATGGCAGTCAAATATGTGGGGGCTACGATTCGAGCAATTTTAGCCTTTATTACGAAACTTCTTATACTTAATTATCATCATGTTTTCATTATCACTAAATCATGCGCGCTCTTGCTGATATTCTTCGGACTTGAAACATTTGAGTATAATAAGTACAAATGTTTTATACTCCTGCTTACTGGCTTATCATTAAGGTAATCTATTGACGTCAAATTTCAAAGCACGTGTAAACAATTGAATCAGCTGTTTGAAATATAATACATATCCAAATTTTGATATTGTTTCATTCAACAATATTTTCTAAGAATGTAAGGTGCTGTTGTCGTATTATTATTGGGGTAATGTGCTGGTCTACCTTAGCCTAGGTCTCAGGTTTAAGTCCTGAGATTTACAAAAATGAAATTAACGAATAAATTAGAAACATGTTTGGTTTTGACGTGCACGGTCAAAAATTTAAGTTTTTTTTAACACTAAATACCGTGCAAAAAATGCGATAAGTCCAGGATGAATCCGGGACGAGTCGCAAAGGAGTATGCGGCTAATGCCACTTTCGATATCTTTGTATGCGTTGAACTGTTCCCTTTTATTTGAGCATGTCCTATGAAGAGACTAATTGCACCCATTTATACCCGAACGGGAACGATAGGACCAAACCCCTTTGTGCCCATATGGGAACGAATGAAGACTAATCGCTTTTCTCATCGAAAAGTTTTAGTTTTCGTATGGTATGAGGTTATGTACATTTTAAAAGCAATATTAAAACTCGCAAAAGATTGTATACCTAAGTAAAATAATTATTAAGTCGCCAACTCATTCCAACAGATATGGGTCGACGATAATGAAACATATGGTCCTAGAGATTTAGGTTCGGTATATGGCTCCGCATATTTCTTAAATAATTCGAATCAATCACCCGTGATATTTCTTATTTTACTCATTTCGTTGCCGTTTTTAAGTTTCTTAAAATGGGCCATATACTGACTAATTCCAGCTGTACCCAAAAGAGCTAAAGGGGATCAATTATGCCCCAATATAGACAAAAAGAGATCAATCTGAGACCACTCTCTTCAGGTTCAGTGTAGTTTTAAGCATTTTCTAAGATATCTTGGTTTTAATTTTAGTCCAGATGCCGGAAAAATATAATTAATAAATAAGTTTAAAATTAAAGCAAAAAAGTTTTACCCGCACTGCGTTTTTAAGCTCTTTTGGTGTATATTACAAACTGTGACAGGATAAATGCAATTTTTAATATTGTTACGAATATAAGCAACACTAAGGGGTACTGCCATCTCTAAGCCGATGCATGCACATCCATAAATCAATCATTATGTATCTACACAAACGAATCAATAAATTATGTCTACACATATGTACGTACATACACGCAGGGAGAAACAGTGCACAAACACATGCATATATCTTATCTGAGATGCTCCCGGAAGTATGCAATTGTAATTGCGAAGTGTCGCTCACAAATACGCGCGCATATGGGAAGCTATACACGTGCATCTGCAGTTATAATTATATGGCAGTAACAAAGTAAATTCTGGAAGCGCCTAGAAGATGCAATGAGGAAATCACAAAGTATAAAAGTACCAAAGGTAGAGGCGCTAGAGTCAGTTTTGATAAAGACGCTATCTGGCGAGCAATAGCAGTATTATTTATTGTGTAGTACTTTAATAAAAGCCATTTTTCCATTATTCAATATTGGAGTTATTTATTCAACAGTTTAGTGATTCGAACCTTAGTAAAAGATTTGAAATAAGCGGAATTGTAAGTAAATTCGTTAAAATATATTCTGGTTGCCATTTTAGTCCAGAGGTTTGAAAAATGGAAATTTTCTGGACTAAAATTTAAACTAAAATGTTTCAATTCAAAACCTGTAAAAAATCGTCGGCCCTAGTCTTCCGGGGTTAGATCACATTATATTTATATTATTACTTCTTTTATGTATTATTAATATTTTTATTAAAGAGGCAATAAGCCAGACATTCTTGTACAATTCACAAACATAGGTTCTTAAACTCGTATTTATAAAGGCAGTACTTTAGAAAGGGGTAATTTTGCAATCTATACAACGTTGCTAAAATTATGACTCCTAAATTACGACTAATACCACATACGTTATCATAAATGTGACATTTCCATTTTAAAAATAGCCACCGTAGTCAATTCCGCTACACAACACATTAAGCCCGGCGCTTACCTTTAAATAGCATTTAAGCATAAAACAAACAAATTACTCATCGCATACTAAAATTACTAAGAAACAAGGAAATCAATCGGAAGAATATTGAACATAGTAATTTACACAGTGTTACAAAGAATGAAGTTGAAATACCTGAGCGGTGATGTGGTTTTTCCTTATTTCCATATATGAGTACAGCTTTTTGACGTTTGGCGGTGTAGAGGGACACTTTGGAACCATCCAGTATTCAGAGAGTGAGCAAGGCCAAGATAATCAAACTATCGTCAAGTTGGAGCTCGACAAAGCGTAGTTGGGTATTTTTAAATCGGAGAATGATATCTAAGCGGGATTCTAGCCAAGCTAAGACCCACACTGAATAGCGGTTTTTGGCAACTCAATACGCTAAACCTAGAGGTCTCGGTTGCCAAACTGATAGATGGGCCAGAGGAGTATAAATAATTTGTGCCAAACGCCTTTCTTGACAAATAATCAAAATTGTTCTAAACCCAACCATAGCAAGGGCCAAAGACAGATAGTCCAATGTATTAGCAGATTGCCGAGTAACATAACGATTACGGAGGGGTTGGGAGATAAAGCTTAAACAAAGGTGAGAATCTGTACCTTTTTCGAGTATTGGCTTGTGGTTATCAACGAACTGCTTCACGGCTGAGGTTATAGTCTGCAAATTGGTTCCATAGTCTGATGAGCTGGCAATCCTGGTGAGGTGGAAATTGCACTGAATGCACTGAAAGGCGTTCTATGAGGTTAGTTAGGTGTAGTGAGGAGGTCAACTGAATCATGCGGATTAGCTGTAAACCCTACTAAAATGAAACTGGTTCTTAAAACTACAAAGCTGAAGCTTAAACTACACCACGAAAAGCTAATGATGTTAGTAAAATCAGCAAATCAGGTTTGTAGCTCTTGAGTTATTAGATATCCGGTACAATTTATAGCTACATATATGGTTAATTTAACCGAGCTTTTTTTGTTAAGAGAACAAATTTAGTTAAGTCATTTCAACAGAAGATAAACTTTTTGTCTCGTGTTAAATATATTCTGTAAAAATTACAGATTTTTAAACAATCCAACTAATTTTTCTGTTAAAATAACTAATTTCTTTGGTCAGTTGAACACCAAACTGTGTTAATACTACGCAAATGCATCAACTAATTTTAAAGAAAAACGTATTCTATCAGCAAAATTCACTGTCATATCAACAGCTTTCGCTGTTATTCTTATGTTCACGGAAATTTTTTGTTTTAACATTTTTCATTGGTATCCTATTTTTACAAGTTATCGAGTGCTTCCCCCTCCTTCGGCAACTTATCGGCCTTTTCGTTACCTTCTATCTCTATCCCGGCCTGAGCGAAGTCTCTCCTTCACGCTTCTTCGCATTCCAGGACACTTGGTGATGAAGTATTGCCTGTACTTTTCTTGTAGGTCTACCCATGCAAGTTTAGGCTTAGTCCAATTTGGGTCCTCATATTTCCTATTAAATAATACTAGATTGGGTATTTCCGCAATGGATAGCTAATTGTTGGTAGACATCTGCCGCTTATAACGACTGAAACGCCATCTTCGTACGCGGTGATTTGCTAGTCCTCTGTCAAACCCCGAAGTAATTGGTCAATCGACAGTCTGACACGATAAGAGTTAAATTTATGCTGGAACGATTTTTCATCAGTCCTTGTAAACTTGATTTCATCGTCATTTGGACAAACCGGTTTCGGTTTCGTACCAAAATAATTCTATTCTTCAAAACAAGAGGCAGTAATTAATACATACAAACATCAGCTCAAATTGCAAAGTCTTACTTAATCGCCTATTGTTATTTTCAGTAAAAAAGTATAATAAATTTGCAATATTTATTATAGGAATTACCTTATCTCTGAACTTTGGTTAATCTTCATTTTAACTGTATCACAGTGGTGTTGTTTGTGTTAATACTATCTTTTATTTTATTTTATTTCTAAGAACTGATTAGGACTAGGCTAGCTAAGGTTGAACTGGCCGGTACGTGAGACTGAATTAGTCCGTAGTGTTACCAGAAGTTTGTTGATGACCGAACTGAAAAGCCTTATCAGAAACTAGGACCTATGTTAAAAATTAGCTCCGTCCTGCCTAATACTAGACGATTTCTAGGTCCTATCTTACTTGCTGGTTCTAGATCTGACTCCTGTGTCACTTCTAATAGCTGGGGTCTTAGCTTGGCAAGCGCATGGCACGAGCACAAAACGAGCGCGGTCGTTTCCTCCTGCAACCTTCAATTTCTACATCTGCTATCACTGACCAAGCTGAATTTAAAGGCATGTGACGCCAGAAGTCAAGTCAATACAAGTCACAAATCGCAATCGTCCTGCTATGTGGTGCAGAAGCATGGACCACGACAACATCAGACGAAGCGGCTCAGGGAGTGTTCGAGAGAAAAGCTCTTTAAAAGATTTACGAACCTCTGCGCGTTGGCGACTACGACTACCGAAGAAGATTTAATAATGAGATGTACGAGCTTTACGCAGATATTAACAAAGGCCAGCCATGCTGTTTGCAGGGATTGCTTACATTCTACCACATTTTTAGATGTTATGCGAGATTATTGCCTTAATTGCTGCCTGGCTGTCAATATATAAGTGGACGCGGGGCAGTTAGAATTATATTCTTCCAGTGTTAATACTGCTTTGGTTAAGCCTGCTACTACCGCCTGAAAACGCTACAATGATCTGGTAGCTTGTATGATCGGTCAGTTAAATCCAGGATCAGCACAGTATACCGCAACTTCTCCTTCCACTACTTTGGAACCATCGGTGTACACGTGTATCGGCTCATCCGCCATTTGGGCACCCTTGAGTCAACCATCAAACCTCTATTTTAGCGCTAAGAGCCCCTTAGGAGCGCCAATAAGGAATCAGGTAGTCTGTTCGACCAGTTGATGTTTATACTACTATGGTCGTATGGTCTGCGCTGAAGCTGTCCCGAGGAACCCGAGCTGAACCTCGTTGCAGTTGTTAACGCTATGTTCTTTGCCACCAGGTCCTCAAGTAAAATGGCATACAGTGCAGTCATCGGGGGTTTTTTCAGTGAACAAAGTATCGAATAAATGATTTCGTAATAGTACTTAAGTTTTATTCATAAATGGCATACGTGATACGTCCGGCGTTATTCTAGCCTGTTAGCAACATTTTTTTAACCGGTTATATTTATTTGAATAGAAAAACCAACTCAATTTGTATCCATATTAGTGTACAAGAATTTAAAATAATTATTTGCCTTTGTTACATAAAATTACGTTCACATTTTCATTTCGTTTCAATTGGGCATTTTCGTTTTTTGATAGTATAACCAGTATAACACTCCGCGTGTATTTCTGCGTAAAACATATAGATCCCGTCCCGCCTATTTGTATTGTGGAAAATATTAGCATTTCGATACATCACTATGCTGCTAGTAAATAAATGAACTACTACAAGCTAATCAAGCAACCACACATATGTAGACGTAAAGATCAAAGCAAGCAACACATACATGTAAACAAGGAAGCTACGAGCGAGGATAATATTTCACATATGTCCATACATGTAAACAGCAGCTAAGAAAGAAGAAGAAAGAGAAAACAGTCACACATCACGTAAACATCACCTAAGAGCATAAGCTATTACTCACACCTATACACACAAATAACTAAAAGGCAAAAGAGAATATCAGAAACAGAAATGAGAAATAAATAAGCAGGTTCGAGAAAGCTGTTCCGCAAGACCAGTGGTCACCAAAATTGAAACTGTGGCTGTGTTAGTAAGAGTAACATCATCGTAGTGTAGTGGCTCAGTAGCTGATAAAAATCCAACGAGGTGGGACGTATGCACGCATGTTTGTTAACACTCAAAAAATAAATCGTAAATATGCCATACAAATTCTATTTTATTGCTTCAGTCTAACAACAAGTTAAACAAAATATTTGCTAACAATAAAAATATTCTCTACATAAGTGTTTGTTTAAACATATTTTTTTAGAAATGCGCAAATAAACAATAGCCTCCCACGATGTTGCTACTGTGCTTGTTCAGCAACTACTAAACGAAAGAGAATAATAATATGTGTCAAGTGAGCGCGAAGAATTATTTTACTAGCTAAAGAAATAGGCAAACGAGGCAACTGCGACTATAAAAGCAATACAAGCTGAGGAATACTCAATAGGTTTGATTTTAACATGCTATAAGTGAAGTACGCGGGTCTTTTTATCGTGAAGTACTACTACCAAAGTAGTATTGTCAATATAGAACATTTTGAATACTGAATATTTGAGCTATTTATTCGATAGTTCAGAAGGTGCAGAATAATCAAGAATTAACTAAAATTCGTCACCGTATGAAAAATAACAAAATAACAACAGCGCGACGCAAATTGAAAGAGAAGCTCGTCCTCAGTCTCTTCGGCGGTTTGTCGAGCTTTGCTTTTATTTTTTTCAACCATGTGGGCTAGAGTCGTAGTTACATGAGTTGCCAACGATTTTCTGTAACATAATACCACGTGAAAAATTTGCACGTTGCAAATTGATAAAAAACGATGAAGGTTGTTTATATTTTGAATTGTACAGCAGTCTTGCAGACAGTTCGTTAACATTAACATTATTGTGATGGCGTGTTCTTGATAAAGAGTAAATACCATATATGTAATACTCCTATATTGCTAATAGAAAATGCTCTGTGTTTTGAATTCGAAATCAAAACAAGACAGCCTATAAAATTCTTGTGATTGTAGCAGCATAAGTGTGTCAAGAAAAAATTTTAACTTAGGTGCATTCGATTATTGAATACAAAAACAAAAACCTTTAAACAGCAAATATCGGCACTCTGATGTTTGGAATGTACCTAGCCTTTTGTAGCAATATAGGAGTATTACATATATGTGACCCTGCCTATGAAAAGGTGGCTTATGACTCTGACTGAAAGAAATTGGGAGAAACAGCTGTTAAGATAAACAATGCATTTCTTCAGTTTCTTAGTAGTTTTCTATTTTTTTGAGCCATAAAGCGACCTTTTCATAGGCCGGGTCACATATGGTAAATACGCTCATCTAAGACTGTTTCAAATAATTACAAATCATTAAATAAATTTTGAAATGTAGAGTTGCGTATAAAATTATAAGGAAATATAAGGTATACTTAAAATAATAATTATTTAATAATTTGGGAAAAATTTAAACAACGTGACATCAGGACGGACAAGGCGACAGCTGTTTCGATTATACCTTGTAAATCTCTTCAAAGCCTTTCTCCCGGGAGTGGGAGTCGAACTCGCACTCCTACGATAGTTGAAAATGGTTGTAAACGCATTCAGCTACGTCATGCCTGTTTTAAAAGTTCTTCCCAATTGCCTCTTTTTTGCATATTTTAATCTTTTACACATTGCATACTTCGTATGCAATTATGTGTTAAAGCTATGCTTAGTACGGCGGTTTTCAAAGAAACTTTGGTTTTTGTTGCTGTTTTCGTTCTATTTATAGAACTACAACGAATTAACCAATTTTGTCTGTTTGTATGATTTTAATAATCGAACAAATGTTTTCATACATTTAGAAAAGCAATATGGGCAATCCCCGATTATTAAAATCATAAAATAATTTTTATTAAAATGTTATTTGAATTGTGAATAGCAGAATTAGAAAAAAGTACTAAGTAAAAAAGCTCATAATTTAGGCGTGTGCTGATGGAGATAGTATTTTAATTATTACAAACCATCGTAAGTTGTGCCTCTTACGGTCTGGCAAAAAATTTGGTGTTTTTGTTGACGAGCACAAGACGAAATACAATCTCCTTCGAATATGGCTGATCTCGTTCATAGATGGCCGCTCTATAGTTTCGGTGTGTATTGAAACGACTTTCCATCATCTATTGCCAAATTCGGTTTAGAGACATACCGGCTTCGGCGTTCTGCCATCTTCAGTGTCAATTTCCGTTCGAAACCGGTTTGCCTCAAACTACAGTGACAAGTGTTGACGGAAAAAACGTGACCATATGCATCAACTATCCACGCTGTGGGAAAATCAACAAAACAAATTGAGCTTCCAGAGATTTGAGTAAATAGAACTCAAAATAATTATTTCTGTTTCCGAATTTAAGCATTAAGTAACTCGATAACTTCATCTTGTTAAGTTCCATGCAGCTGTAACAGAAAGATCCTTCTTCTTCACTAAGGAACTCCCCGCGAAGGTTTTGGGGGGTTTTATCGATGTTGATGGTCCTTTGCCGGGAAATATCACCATGAAGATACTAGCCCCACTATCACGAAAAATACTTGATATGACTACACTTAACGCTCTAGATCATCCAAACCCCTCCTTCCGTGAAGAAGTTGAAATCACCAGAGCCTCGCCTTCTTAATAAACCAGATTCGCCACAGCTGGGTAAGGTTGACGATTGGGTGGGAGTTTTAGGTGGCGCTGACAACCTCTTCAATGTGCTGCACATCTCAACTCCACTTTTTCCCTGAAAGAGTCTTATTATATGGTGCCAGTGACCCGTCAGAACTCCAATTACCAAGGACTAATGAGCCTTAGTGATTCAAATTATTTCAGCAGATCGGCCGCGGTCCAACCCTGAAGGATCTCCGTACCCAGCAAGAGAGAGTGTCTGAGTCGAGCTTTCTTAGCTGATCTAATGCCTACCTGTACAAGAGCAGACTATAGGTGTCCACAAGACTCCTACATCCCTACATCACGCCAAGTCCGGTTTGATTGTAACCAGTTGCCTGAGAACTGGAACTCAGATGGTTCCAAGGTAAAATAACAGAATCAGTCACCCAGGACTATCCTCGGGCGTACTGCAGTCAAGATCAGAGCTTTCAATGCCGCTAGGGTATTCGGCATTCCCTCAACGTAATAGCACTAGATAGCGATCAAGGATGTTAGTCATGGTTATTCCCGCTTAAAAGAAGCTACAGTGATCGGGCATCTTGAACGTACAGATCATATCGCGCTCCTTAAAAAAAAACCCGCTGCCGACCTTCTCTTCCAAGTTCGCACCGTTCTTGAGCTAGCTAGCTGGTCCAATCTCCAACGGCGTCTTTCACTTCAGCTGATTGTCGATTCACACAATCACATTTCTCGCCGCTACATCTCTGTATTTACGTTCGTTCGAATAAAAATTGTTAAATTTATTTCTTAAATATTACAGAAATGGATGAATGAATTTTTATTTTAAGTAGCTATCTTTGCAGAGCTACATACATGTAAGATATATTTATTTGAGCTGCAGCCCAATACATTTAGTAAGTCGGAGACTACCCTTTCCAAAAATTTCAGAAATTGATTTATAATATGGGTATGGAGGGAAACGAGTAGACAGAACTTCAATGTGGATTGGGTTTCTATGTTTTGTATCTCAAAGTACATTTGCGATTTTCTGAATTTAAGAAGTAAACTTCCATCAAGTAAATGGTTCGACACCTGAGTTTTGTTTCGGTTTTACGGCTTGCATTTATTTGTTTTAATGTTTCATAAACATTTTTAACTTTTTTTTATTTTGTATTATTTTCGCATTTAAATTTCATATCAAATCAGTGAGCAACTTGGCAAACATTACAAGTCACTTATCAGGGGGTTAGCATGTTTTTTTTCAAATTTTTGTAAACACATAAATTTTTTTTATTACATTGTTTTCTATTTCCGTTGAGTGTCGCAAGCAAATGTTGTCATGAGAAAACAAATAAATAGTGCGTCAAATTATCTGAATACGCGCGTTTTAAAGAATATAAAAAAAATATCTAAAAAACTATTTTTATATGGTGATGTTATCTTTCAGGTGTTCATTTATAAATATCTGGTTATATCACGCGCATCTTTCATCTTAACTTATTAGTACTAAAAATATTTATTTAAGCCTAAATACAACTGATGAACTCGTGTTGGACATATCTGGCTAAGGATTACATATTGCTGATTTAAGAGATTTCAAAACATCTTTTTATGTTTTGTTGACTTTACTTATTTTCATACATATATATTTGAGTATGTAAATATCTACGCAAGGGTATGTACTTATCCAGGCAGCCGTCATGAGTTCATAAAATTCCGCCTGTTTTCTCATCTTACCTTTACAAATATTACGCTCAAAAAATCTGTTTTTATTAGATGTTAAATATTCTTAATTTGCGTAAAATAAATATCTATTAACATGAGATTCTTGAACTCTTTCAATATCGTACAGTCGGGTGATATTTGTAATAATTGGTTTTGTTTTCAAAGTATCCAGATTTTGTGATGTACATATTTAATGACTTCGAAAATCAAATGTTTGTTGGCATATTTATCACATTGTCTAATATTGTATATCTTTTTGTCTTGAGTGTAATGTTTCATCATATGTAACCCGGTCTATGGCTTATGACTAAAAAAAATTTCCACTTTTTTCTGGTTTCGATAGTTTTTGAGACGCTCTTTCCTCGTGGTGAAAACTAGAAAGTCCTAACTTGCTTAGAAGTGTACTAAAAATGTAGAGAAAGAAGAGCACAAATGAAAGACGACGAAGTCTTTGGTTCCTTCGATGCTACTTTGGTGGCTGGTGAAGCATCCTCAGATTTTTTTGATAGCATTTTTTTCGATGGCAATGGAGCCAAAATATCGGTCAGAAACTGGTTTGTGCTTTGTCTTTTGGGCATGACTGTTCATAATGTAAAAGAAAAACTACTAAGAAACTGAAGAAATGCATTGTTTATCTTTAACAGCTGTTTCTCGAAATTTCTTTTTGAGTCATAAGCCACGTTTTTATAGGCCGGGTCACATATATTGATATGACATCACCTCATCAGCGCTAATCTGATGCAATATATGTAAGTTATTGTCCAGTGCAAACTGCTATCTAATGATATGATAAATTATGATGATTTTTTATTTATGTTGGTGGTGGCCAATTTATAAATGTTTGGTTTGTTAAACTGAGCATTTCTGGCCATAAATTAAAACAGGGTATATTTGTTATTCCCGACGCGTTTCGAGGTTTACTTTACGTCTTCTTCTTTAGGGATCTGTTTAATGTTAAGTGTATACAATTAAATACATTAAACGTTATTTTAGGATATTTAACAATAAACATAAAACTGGCACATCATTTAACACTTATTTTGCTACTTACACTAGGTACACTAAAAATTACATTTGATTATTTTTTTATATTCACTTGCATCTCTGTATAACAGCTGAGTAGACGCTGCTTATATTGTCAAAATCTTCTTTGAAGTTCATCGCGTTTTGTAGTTGTTGTTGAATGCGTATACTTTCCAGCGTCATTCTCGTTTTCTCTCTCCGTTCAATGTCTAAAATTTAACATTTGAGAAATCCATTACGTGTTTGCTCTTTGTTAAGTGTTGTGCTAGACCGGTCGACGTTTTTTGTTTTCTGCATCTTTCTTATGTTCATTAATTCTTATACCTAGTTGCCATTTTTGTTGTACCGATGTAACATTTCTTACATTTTTCGTTTTCGTTACCATTGCAAGTTGTTTTGTAAACAACATCGGTTTGTTGTTCTTTTGTGATTGGATCTTTTGTTCTAGTGAACATTTTTTTGAGCGTGTTATTTGGTTTATGCGGGTAGTTAATGTTTTTGTTATTTATTTTTTTATGTAATATTTCATTATCTGTAAGGCCCGAGATGTAATTTACGTCGATATATTTCTTGTTCGTATTATCTTGTTGTGTGTTGTTATCTTTTTGGTGAACTCTGTTCACAGTATTTTGGATTAGTGTATCGGTAAGAGAACTTGGATAGCTATTTTTAAATAGAATTTTCTTTATCTTTTTAATGTTATCCGTCAAGAAATCTTCATTACTAAGTAATATTACTTTTCTTATTAAATTTGTTGTTGTGTTGATTTATACATTTATTACTCTGCCATTAGGTGATGTGGTTTTAGTAGAAATCGAAAGTGAATCATATTAGGTTATGAGTAGATCTTATGTCATAGCTTCACTTCTTTTTTCATTGCTGTTTTTTCATATACACACACAGGCAACACCTTATAAGCGAAGATGTGATGCGATATAACATATTGTCTAGTCTTGCTCTTTTATAATATCACTATTCTACGATAAAGTGTGATAGTTTGACGTGATGCATTATCAATATACTGTGACGTGGGGTTATGTGATTTATGTGTAGTATATTCGAAAAGAAGAAAACAGCGAAAATGCTTGAACTTTATTCATGGTGACATGACTTAATCTATAAATACGACCTTACCTAATCATGTGATGTTAAATGTGCAACAAAAATGCATATAATCGATCAAAAAAAAACACGCTTCCGCTTTTAATTATTTTATCATCTGGTTTGAAATGTGGTATGATGCGACATCAATAGAATACTATCACATTCAATAGGAATTTGTCAAATACAGCATTAACTTTGAACAATAGTATAATCTCCGTTGTACATTCCTCATATGTTTTCGTATCAGCACACATTAATTTTAATGATTTAATATATGTAGCAACACAAACTGTAGTGCGATGTCACTAAAATTGGCGTGATGTGATATGCAGACTTTGCAGTGCTTATCATATCCACTCAACTTGGTGGCTTGGTTAACCGCTGTCTTACGCCTCATCATTTAATGCTATGTATTTTGAATGTACTTCGTTTGAGCGCTAGATATTGGCGCTATACGACTATATTTTTTAAGAATACATATCACATATCAAACAATAAACTCAATAAGAGAACACTTAAACACAGAATCTTACTTGCTGTCCCTTATGCATTAAAATTTTTAAAAATTATTATCAGTTGTTTTTATGGTGAGTAGAGCATCTTTTGTTGCGGCAGTAGTACATGCCGGTAGTA
The DNA here is from genome assembly GCA_029619165.1 of Eurosta solidaginis. Lineage (NCBI taxonomy): Eukaryota > Metazoa > Arthropoda > Insecta > Diptera > Tephritidae > Eurosta > Eurosta solidaginis. Next base: position 39,969 of record JARSSU010048443.1, on the reverse strand, counting down.
TTGCATTAACTTGCATTTAGTAATTAGTTTTAACATGCTAGATAGTAAAGCTTTTTGCATAGCTTCTTAGGCGAAAATCTGATCAATGTGTTTTCTTAGTGTCTGGTTGTGGTCATAAAGCATGTGCGATGCGATGCGAATATGATGCGCTAAAATATTGTGTGTCATGTTGAGATGTTAAACTACTAATACCGTTAATTTTTACACTTTTTATCATCTAATCAATACATTTTTTTTTGATTGACTTGATCTATCTCGCAATATGTTACTTGGCACGCGATCAGATGTAGTATAAGTAGGTGATGTGATTTTATGATTAACTCAAGTCATGTGATATTGATTTAAAGTTTTATGACGTGATATAGCATTTCATGATGCAACGGATTGCAATATGATACAATTGCTCATATCATGTGATGTTGGTATAATGTTCTATGAAGTACTGTAATCATTTAATTGTCTGATAATAAATCCTACCCACAACATTTTGTATTATACAAGCGATATTTTTTGATGTGTTGACCTGTTGATGGGTTCATTAAATGATAATGAATGTGATATGAATATGATACGACGTTGTGGTATGAGATTTTAATAACATTTTATTTTGTTCTCCAAAGGGCTTGATCCTCTATATTGTGGAAATATATTTTGGCTCAATGTTGGTGATCTGATTTGGATTAGTTTCATTACTACAATTCAATTTCATGCTTATATTAAAAAATATGTAAATTTAAATTGCGTTTTGTTTGCAAAGGTTGGTTTATCTTTAATTTATATAAATATGTACTTATAATTAAAATCTCTTCCTGAAGTTTTTTGCTAATCTAAAAAAAAATTGAAATGAATTATTGATATTTACATATTGTTCACATATGTATATGTGGTTATTTGCATTAAAAGATAATATCACATGCTTGTCGTCACCAACTGTTTCAACATTGAGCATTTTGGACTGACTCAAGATTTTTGGTTAGAGCAAAAATTAAGTCTTAAAAATCAACAACATATGCACATGTATATAGTCTTGTATTAACCATTGTAGCATTGTTCTCGTATAATATGTAATATGGGAATATGATAGGCATGTTGGGGGAGTGCTGCTTGGTAATCAGTTCTGATCAGAGTTTAGTAAGAACTCAAACTTTTGGGAAATTATATCTTTTATGAGCTACATATTTGCATAGTTCAATTTAAAAGGTTGATAAGTGTGTGTTTTTTTTGTTGAATATTTACGTACACTTGTATATACAATATTTCGAGCTGTTCGTCGCAATAATCTTAGTACGTTTGGTGTTGCTAAGAAAAAGATCTGATAATAAGATTTTATATAAGCAAAATGGAAAGAATTTGCCAAATATGTACATTATATGTGGAAAACGCAATCAGATGGCATTTTTAAAATATTATAATTAGTTTGACGTAATCTAACCGAGACATTAGGGGTGCTGCGAATGTGGAATTTCGGACAGCGGCGAATGCGGACTCCGATTTCAAGTTTTTGTTTTGAAATAATAATGAAAGAAAGAACGATTGATTTGTCTTCCTTTTATCGCTTTCAACTCGAATTAGATTCAATTAGTAATTTTTTGTTTTGTTTTTCTTTTTCATATTCATCAATAGCTGTATAAGTAGTGTACCACTGCAGCTGGCAGCGCCTATCAAACTGTTTATAGACTACGTTTCGACAGTCGAGTGGTATTAAACCATGACAGTAAAAGTATGTTAGAACGAACCAGTTTTCTTCAATTTTTTTTATCACAAATGTATTTTCATATTTGATTGATTTACTTATATTAAATTATATATATAAATTACTTTAATTCAAAACATATAAATAATATTGCAGCCTCCTGTTTTTACAATTAATGTACGGTCGCAAGCGAATTAGAAGGGTATATTGGATGCTGTAAATATATTATATATTAGGTGTCGGACCCGTGCGCATCTTGCGCAAACAATATAAAAATGTCTTTTCAAATATCAACAGAAATCAACTCTTCTATCAATCAATTAAAAACAGCTTGCGTTGCCATCGGGCGTATGGTAGCAACTGTCGGCAATGCAGTGAAAATATTCACAATTGTGCCATAGTACAAATAGATTTCTTTGTGTGTTCACAATCGTTTATTTTTAACAAATTATTTTAATTTACTTTTTTTAAACAAAAGCACTACGATCAAAAAGTTCGCTAATAGCCCAATCTCCATCTTTACAACCAAAACTTCATTTATAGATTTGAATTCCAAATAAGAGCGAAAAGGGGACCCGTACATAAAAATAACAATTAGAAATAATATATATGATGATAAAATATATCAAGAACGAAAAATGACACTGGTGATGGAGCAACGCCGAAAACGGTTTGTCCTCAAACCAAATTTGACAAGGTATGACGGAAAATAGTTCCAATATACATCATATTTACCCTGCCGAAAAATCAATAAAACTAAACGAATCTGATAGCAGAGAGCTTTGCAAACTCTGCTCCAGCAAGTAGGGCGACTGATGTAGAACCCTTCAAGCTGATCATATTGAAAGGGAACTTTATCATCTTAACAAAAAATTTCAGAACTACAAAGAGGCATTACAATCTTTCAAATACCTTGATCGATCACTGTTATATAGGGGGAAACATACAGCAAAATAACGGGGGTTTGCGGATGATTCCTTAGTACCACACTAGATTTCCGCTGCTTCTGCTTTTGCTACAGCCCTTATTTTAGTGATAAGCACACTCAGAGAAAAAATCGTTCTCAAACGAATGAAACAAGTTCAAAATTAAGACCATTCGTTGGGAAAAGTCTGTTAGGTATTTTTTTTCTTAACTCGTGACCGATGAGCTTGTTTTAAGAACAGTTTTTCCAAGCACACCGTTAGAATTTTATGACCAGTTTAGTATTGATGTGTGAACCTTCTGTGCTCCTTTCAAGCACTATTTGTGCTTGAAATAAGATTTTTCGTTCTCACGCTTCGAGAACGAATTGTCGTCGATTTAGTAGTTTTCGTTCTCAATTTAAAAACGGTTTGTGCTTGATCATGATTTGTAACAAGCAAATTTTTATTAAAATCCAAAAGCTTAAGAAAATATGCAGAATATTTTTCTTATTTTAAGACGTAATCTGCTTATATACTTAAACTATTTAATAACAAGTTTGAGAATTATCTGTGCATATGTGAATGGAAAATCTAATTGAACGAAAAATAAAAGTTAAAAAAAGAATGATTTTAAAAAATTTTACAGTTTGATGGTGATCGAACTCACGCCACGCGATCCCAACCGCAACATGATAACCGCTAGACCACTACGACTATTTGATAGCTTGTGCCAAGTATTGTATTTAACATTTTAGTGGACACAAATTATACCATTTCTTTTTTCTTTAACTTAATTAAGAACATTGTTCACATTAATAGAACATTTGTTCACATTTTAAGGCCAGCCGTTCTCTTTTAGAGAAAATGGTGTCAGTTCAAGCACAAGGTTGTTTTTTTAAGAACTGGTCGTTTGTTTTTCAAGAAACACAAAGTAAGAACACAAAAACTTGAATTGAGTCCGGTGATGCTGGATGTTAGAACGGCGTTTGTTTTTTTGTTGAATTTGCAGCAGAGATTCTTTATTAGCGCTTCCCCTTCTCCAGTTGCTTTCTTTGAACTACTCATCCCTCTACCCTTCCTCGCATAAAACAATAGTACGACAAAACAATGAAGAAAAAACACAAAGCAGTTTCTGGTAGAAATATCGGTTTGGCTTTAAAAAAAAACTTGTGGAAACTGCTATTTATAACTCTGGCACAGTACTAAGATTATGATATATCTTTTAACCATAATGTTCTTGCGGGGTTTCTCTTAGTAATTTAATATCTAAAGCATGCGTGAATAGCATTTGCAGACCAAATGGCATGAAACGCAATGGATTGAGTCATTTCAGAAATGCGATTTGTATCAGGAAATGTGTCGCTTAAAAGAACCATTTGGAGCAGTGTAAATGTGGCATAAACCTCTGCGAGCCCTCTTGATGTAGTGCCCTTGCACATCCCTTTACAATCTATTTTAGTAATATGTGTTTCAAAAAATCTGGCTACACTACCTGAATATCATTATGCATTATGGATGTGAATGCGAATATTCGTAACATCTCAAGCAGTCATGTAGATGCCCAGTAGAAAAATCACCAAGTCAGAATACGTTCTTAGAGGTCCAAAAAAATATTTTGACTTAATATCTATTTTTATTATTAAATATATTTAAAAAAAATATACCTTAGATATAACCCAATAGTTTAGTAAACTTCACATTAATAGGAACTGTACAACTACAAATTTTCATTATAAATACAAAAATATTTACAGACTTCACGTAAGTACACATTGCCTTCAAAAGGTGTTAATTTTGTTGCATGCGATAAGTTTGTGAATCACGACACGTGACCCATATTACACATATAATACATTAGGGTGATCCTTCGTTGTATGGAGAAACAAAAGTTTAGATTTTCGATCTCACCGCCTAGAAAATCACGAAAAAAATTAAACAATAGCGTTTAATCAATAGCGTTTTAAAAGTTGCATGTCTGTAAATTCGCGTACTCGAAAAATTTCTAAAAATTCATTATAAAAAGTTGAAAATTTGCGTGCAATCGAAATTTTGGCACTTCTATTTTGTAACTTTTTTTTTATTTGACCATTTTTTGTAAATTTAAATGTGTTTGAAAACAAAATCTGCAGAGGTTATTGATAACAAGTAAAATGCAATTTCGCCTACAATAAATGATTTGGGTGGACCAATGAAATGTAAAACTTTGCCCTTTTTACGATTTCAAGCTACTTGAGCAACGTTTAGATATTTTTTGATTGGCCCAAAATGTACATACATATATATTTGTTTTGGCAACAGATTATTCTGTGTTTGCATATTCTGTTTATGTTTGTTGTTGTTGATGCAAAGCGTAAAAACTTACACTAATTTGTGAATTTTCGAAATTCTGTGAAATGCGGATGACACGCGAACAAGGCATACAAAAGAGGAATTCGATGTAAAGGCGAAGCAAAATAGATACAAATTAAAATTATTACATTCAGCCAAGCGTAGTGTAAATCTTTTACTATAAATGGAGCAGCTCCATGTTTATTTTTGGCATTTGGTAAATAATTTCTTTGGGTGAAAAATATTTCCTTTCCCTATATAAATACTCCAGTCAGGGTAGCATATCTGCTCCACTGCGAAAAAGTAACTAACCCAAATTTAAACAGTAGGGGACTTATTAAATCATATAAATTTATATCCATTTACACACGCTGTTATATGAATGCACCTAGTAATATTCTTGATAAACTTTATAGCTGTATTATTGCCAAAAAAATTGTTTATTATACTAATGCCGAGATTAAGTGAAAAATCAAAACTAAATCGTCTTTAGTAAGATATTCTTGTAAATGACTGCTAATGTCGGAGATTTCTGATGAATAGACGGCTATTATGTTTGCAAGGTTGCATTCCTTTGAGTTTACGCGTTTACACCATGAAATATGCGCGTAAATTTATACAAATTGTGTAAACTATTTTTCATACAAAATTTGACAGTTCGTTTACGCACTAGATAAATTTATACGTTTTATCACACTTTATAAGGCATTTATAAGGTTAAATGAGTCCCCCTAGTGTAAATATTCTATGCTATAAGATATTCAACAACTTCAATAATTCCGACCAAACAACCCAATTGCGACTTTTTTTTCAAATGCATTTTCAATCACATGGTATGTATAGTCAAATATACCTTGAAGAAACCGTATAAGCTGTATACTACAATATCTTATCTGGGTATCTCCAAAAATTTCCTTCACTAAAAAAAATTTAAGTAAATATTGCAATTTTTGTCATAGCGTTTGACAGTTTATGATTTGAAGAACTTTATCGGCTACTGTCAGGTTAGTGCTTTAAAGCACACAATAAATGCATCAGCCGCATACTTAAATCAATCAGCCGTCTGAAAAAACTTCTGATAAGTTACTCGTTGCAGTCATATAACAATAACAGCTGCTACACAAAAATAATAGAGAACCAGTTTGTTTGCGCTCTCATATTGGGCTTAATTGACGGTTGTCCGAGTTAATATTTCTTTCAGGACCAAAATTCGTTAAAAAAACCCAAAAAAGTAAAAAAGGGCACGCAAAACAAGATTTAGGAAAAAACTTAACGAAAGGGAGAGGGTTAAGTGTGCGAGGAAGATTTGTATTGTTGTTTGATTCTATCTTTTAGTAAAATAAACCAGACTGCCCATTGAAAAAAAGACCAAAGTTTTTGTCTTTTATTTAACGGCCGAAAAGATCCCTTTGGAAAATTATGGAACATTTTGGAAATTACTGAAGTATCCGTTAAATATTCAAAAGTCATATCAAATTTTTATAACCTGTTTTGTTTTTGTTTAAGAGGTTAAGCTGCTATTCGCAATTTTTATATAAATTTCTATGTGAAACTTTTTATACCCAGCTGTACTTGTACACAGGGTAATATATCTTTGATTGGATAACGGTTGGTTGTACAGGTATAAAGAACGAGATAGATAAGACTTCCATATATCAAAATCATCATTATCGAAAAAAAGTTTGATTGAGCGATGTCCGTCCGTCCGTCCGTTAACATGATAACTTGAGTAAATATTGAGATATCTTCACCAAATTTGGTACACGAGCTTATCTGGACCCAGAATTGATTGGTATTGAAAATGAGCGCAATCGATGATAACCACACCCACTTTTTATATATATATCATTTTGGAAAAACTGATATTTAGCAAATAATATACCAAGAATGTTGAAATTTGACTGGACTGATATCGAGACTCTTGATAAAAATTTGAAATTTTTTTTTAAATGGGCGTGGTACCGCCCACTTGTGATAAAAACAATTTTACAAATATTGTAACGAATTTACTGACATTCCGCTGATTTCAAATCTTCTGCTAACGTTCGAATCACTAAACTGTTGAATAAATAACTCCACTATTCAATAATGCAAAATGGCCTTTATTAAAGTACTTCACAATAACACTTATACTTCGCAACTGATAGCTTGCTTAAATCAAACTGATTGTTGTGTCTCGACTGCTGCCGCCTTTTATACTGTTTGGTTTCCTCATTGACATATTCTAGGCGCTTCTATTTCTAGAATTTACTAGTTAGTTATCAGCTATAAATTTCTCAGCTATAACTACAGATGCACGATTTTATAGCTTCTCTCATAGTCCATGCGCTTGTATATGTGACTGATGCTTGCACAATTATTGCATACTTTCGGGAGTATCTCAGATATATGCATGTGGTTGTGCGTTGCTTCTCCGCTGCGTGTACGTATATATGTGTAGACATAATGATTGATTCGTTTATGTAGATACAAGTGACTGTCTGCTTTGTTGTTGTTGTGGCTTCATTTACTTAGCATCAGACTAGTGATGTGAGTATCACTTAGTGTCACTAATATTCGTCATAATATTATTAACCATAAATCAAAAATAGTTAAACCTATCGTAACAAAATTCGGCAGAGGGGTTGCCTTTACTATAAGGAATGCTTTGAAGAAAAATTAACGAAATCGGTTAAGGACCACGCCCACTTTTATATAAAAGATTTTTAAAAGGCTCGTGGACGAATAAAATAAGCTATATATTTGCAAAAAATAGCTTTATATCAATGATATTTCATTTCCCAAGTGGATTTATAACAATAAATAGGAAAAACTTCAAATTTTAAAGTATGGGCGTGACACCGCCCCTTTTATGACTAAGCAATTTTCTATGTTTCGGAAGCCATAACTCGAAGAAAAATTAGTTCAGAGTAGAACCATATGTATATGTATTATTGGGCAGCCTTATAACACTATTAAGCACACAAAAGAAACAACAACAGCATTTCCAGTATACAGCTGGGTATGTAATGTTCGGTTTCACCCGAACATAGACTTCCTTACTTGTTACTACTGAAAATAGTCACAAAAAACATAATAATAATAACTTGATGCGATATATTTCCGAGGAGATTTAGGATGAACTCCTATCGTGCTCCGCCTACCAAACAGAAGATCCTGGGTTCACGCTCTGTGAAAAGCAACATAAAAATTTTAGAAAAATATTTTTTTCAATTAGAAGATCATTCTTCTAAGCGGGGTCGCCGTTTGTAGTCGGCATAGAACAAGTACGACGCAATTGGAAGAGAAGCTCGGCCTCAAATCTCTTCGGAGGTTATCGCGCCTTATATTTATTATACTCAACTGAGCAGAGCTCACAGAGTATATTAAGTTTGTTCGCATAACGGTACTCCGTATAGCGGCATAAACTAATCGAGATAGATATAAATAAATTCTATATATCGAAATGATCTGGGCGAAAAAATAAATTCATTTAGCCATGTCCCGTCCGTTCGTCTGTCCGTGAACACGATAGCTTGAGTAAATTTTTGAGGTACCTTACTCACTCATCTCAGATCACTATTTAAAATGCACGAAATCAGATGGTTAAAGACGGATAAAGCGATGAAACTAGGAATTAAATTCTTGGTTCACTATCCTGCTGTACTTCATTGTTGTTTTCAGCGTGCGTTCGTCGGACCAATTCCTGTCGTGTGTGTAGTCCAGCAATATTCCTAATTACTCCTGCAGTGAGGTCGTAAAATCATATCCAGCAATCAGCGGTAAGGTATATCGGTAAAGCTCCCGCAATGACAAAGCCAGCTTCTTCGGAAAAAATGCGCAAACTGGAGAGCTTCCCTGTGTTGAACCGAGGTTATAGTGGTTCGGTTCGTCTGATATTTCATTGCATACGCCCAGCTTTTTTAGGCTTACATGGGCGGGTGAACCAACTTTCTTGTATACGCATGGCTAATATGAGGATGATGCATTAATAATTACTTAAGCTCAACTGGGTATAGAAAGGAATCAAAAGCATATTGTCAGATATTAAAGGCTCAGTACTCAGTTACTCTTTCTGTACCGATGCATCTTATCTGAGGCGCGATAACCACCGAAGAGGTTTAAGGCCGAGCTTATCTTCCAATTTGCGTGTGCTCCTTTTAATGTTTCCTACAAATTGGCGCGACGAGACGTACTTGTTTTTTTGCCGACGCGAACGCCATCTGCAAGGCAGATGAGTTTTCACTGAGAGCTTTTCATGGAAAAAATACATTTGGATTGCTTGCCAAACACTGCCGAGGGGCGACCCCGCCCACTGTCTTGGCGGGAGCGTCATCGTTCAGTCGCATAACATGGCCTAGCCAGCACAGCCGCTGCGATTTAATTCTCTGGACTATGTTGATGTCTGCGTATAGCTCGTCAGCTCATTGTTAAATCTTCTTCGGTACTCGCCATCGCCAACGCGTAGAGGTCCATAAATCTTTCGAAGAATTTTTCTCTCGAACACTCCCAGAGCCGTTTCATCTGCTGTTGTCATGGTCCATGCTTCTGCCCCATACAGCAGGACGGGTACGATAAGTGACTTGTAGAATATGATTTTCGTTTGCCGAGAGAGGATTTTACTTTTCAATTGCCTACCTAGTCCAAAGTAGCATTTATTGGCAAGAGTGATTCTTCGCTGTATTTCAGAGCTGATGTTGTTGCTAGTGTTGATGCTGGTTTCCAAATAAACAAAATCTTTTACTATTTCGAAATTATGGCTGCTAACAGTAGCGTGGTTGCCAAAGCGCATATGCGCTGACTCTTTGCTCGATGACAGCAGGTACTTCGTTTTGTTCTCATTCACCATCATACCCATCTTTAATCTTTACCGCTTCTTTTTCCAGTTTGGTGTAAGCAGAACTAACGGCGCGGGTGTTTAGGCCGATGATATCAATGTCATCAGCATATGCCAGTAATTGCACGCTTTTATAGAATATTGTTCCAGAGCGGTTAAGTTATGCAGCTAGTATAATTTTCTCCCGCATCAAATTAAAGAAATCGCAGGATAGGGGGTCACCCTGCCTTAAACCTCGTTTACTTTCAAACGGCTCGGAGAGGTGCTTCCCAATTCTAACTGAGCTGATGTTGTTGTTCAACGTCATTTTGCACAGCGGTATAAGTTTCGCGCGGAAACCAAATTCAGACATATCGACATATAGGCACCTCCTTATCGTGCTGTCAAGGCGGCTTTAAAATCGACGAAGAGGTGATGTGTGTCGATTCTTTTTTCCGGGTTTTTTCAAGATTGCGCATTGTGAAAATCTGGTTGATGGTAGATTTACCAGGTCTGAACCCGCACTGATAAGGTCCAATCAGTTGACTCACGATGGGCTTCAATCTTTCGCACAATACAATTGACAGGACCTTATATGCGATATTAAGGAAGCTGATTCCGCGATAGTTGGTGCAGTTTGCAGTATCCCCCTTCTTGTGGACTGGGCAAGGAACACTTAGGTTCCAATCGTCGGGTATGCACTCGACCGCCCATATTTTGCGAAGAAGCTGATGCGTGCGCCTTACCAACTCTTCGCCGCCGTATTTGAATAGCTCCGCAGGCAATCCATCAACGCCCGCGGCCTTGTTGTTTTTCAATCTGGTTGGAAACTTATTGATTGATTATCGAAAGGATATCGATTATTTAAAGAAAAGCTTTTAACAATTCTTTATCAGCTTATTATCGATTTATTATCAAAACGTAAGCTTTTTGTTTTTCAATGGTTATCGATTTTATATTGAAAATTTATCGATTGCGTATCGGTGTGTTTTGTATCGTTTTGTTTTTGTTAACGAGTTATCTCCTTGTTATCGTAAAGTTGTTGATTTATTGTTAAAAAGTTAACAATAATTGATCGAAGGTTTATCGATTTTTCTCAAAAAGTTAGCGTGATTTTCTCCATAGAGTAATCAGTATATTGCAGAAAAATCATTTGTTTGTAATTGAAGAGTTATCGATTTGCTATTAAAAATTTTTTAATTGATTATCGAAAAGTTTCGATTATTTAAAAAACGCTTTTGTTATGCTATCAAACAGCTATCGATATGTTATCGATTTGGTATCGAACTGTTATCAATTTTTTATCGGTTTATTATCGGTTTCCTATCAAAACGTAAGCAACTTGTTTTTCAAAGGTTATCGATTTGATATCGAAAATTTTTCCATTTCCTAACGGAGTGTTACCAATTTTTTATCGACGACTCATTAGTTGTGACGATATTTAGTAAGAAATAGATATCAATTATACTTTAATATCGATCAAATATCTGTAACACGTCGATAACAAGCCGCTAAGAAACCAATAAGAAGCTGATGATTTGCTTTTCGATAATAATAGATACATCGATAACAAAAAAACATTTATTTCCTGTAAAGCTACCTCTGTTGTGGTTTCACTTCCACCCCTGCGGAGCTCTAGTTATTTTGAAAAGCACTAGACGTTTAATTGTACGTTTACTTATCGAAATTCACGAGTACTTGTGTATTCATGCCTCTTTTAAGTTCTCATACTCCTGAACAAATACCCTTTACATAACCCATTCGCAACAAATGTGAGATGCGCTTCAAATACACCGAGTTATGATTTATGTAAAACGTGGCTAATGTATGTACAAGAGGAAAAGAAAAAAGAAAAACATTTAAACAATTTTAATAAAACAAATACAGTTGGGAGAATGAAGAAAAATAAGTATGTAAAAGTATAAATAACACATGCATAATACGATCTCAGTTGTAGGCACATTTCAACGCGCTCTAAACACCATAACCACAGCACAGTGGTGGCAATAAAAACAGCAATAGCAGCAACAACAACGCTGAGTAGAGCAACAAAATTTTTATCAACAGACATCATCTGCGGTTAAAAAAATACATTCAATATAAAGCGTTGCGTATCCGTTAAGACATCACGCAGTAGAGCTAAGCAGGCAGACAGAGATACAAAGTACTAGCAGTTAGGTACGTCTACGTATGAGTAACGAAAAGAAATAGATGAGGGTTTTCGTTGGTCGGGAAAACAATGCAAACATAAAACAATGTATGTATGTATAAATGAAGGGAATTGTTTTTTGATTTTTTTGTTGATGAATTCAACGCTTGAGTAGATTTGAAGTGCTCAGTTGATCGCGTGGTTGACGCGTTGATGGTTGTGAAAATATTCAATGAAAAAAATAAAAAATTAAAAAACAAAAAATACAAAAATAAAAAATTAAAAAAAGTGCAAATAAGTGTTAAAATGGTGTAACAAAAGCTGGTAATAATTTTTTGTAGAGAAATAAAAATTGAAGCAAAAATTTTAAAAATTATTATGCAAATAAAATATTTAACAAAAAGATGCAAACAAGCAAAAAATTCGTAAAATTGCAACAACAAATAAATAAAATTGTGTAGCACGCGTTTCGGTGATGCACGTTCTCACAAATATTTATGCAAATAATGAAAAAAGTAGCTTTATTTGTCGAACAACAACATAATGTTAAAAAATCCGCATACGGTTTGTAGAACTGTATTTATGTAAATACCCTATTTAAATTTGTTTTTTCTTTGTTTTTTTGCTACAAAATTTTTGAAAATTTCTTTTTAATGTGGCTTTGTGGGACATTTAAAATTACGCAGAAAGAGTGGATAAGTGAAAAGCAAGCGCAATAAATAAAATTACAAATAAACAAGTAAGGAAGGCTAAGTTCGGGTGTAACCAAACATTACATACTCAACTGAGAGCTCTGGAGACAAAATAAGGGAAAATGACCATGTAGGAAAATGAACCTAGGGTAATCCCGGAATGTGTTTGTATGACTTGGATATTAAATGGAAGGTATTAAAGAGTATTTTAAAAGGGAGTGGGCCATAGTTCTATAGGTGGACGCCTTTTCGAGATATCGCCCTAAAGGTGGACCAGCGGTGACTCTAGAATGTGTTTTCACGATATGGGAATCAAGTGAAAGGTGTTAGTGAGTATTTTAAAAGGGAGTGGGCCAAGGTGGACCAGGGGTGACTCTAGAATGTGTTTGTACGATATGGGTATCAAATTAAAGGTAGTAATGAGGGTTTTAAAAGGGAGTGGTGGTAGTTGTATATGTGTAGACATTTTTGAGATATCGACCAAAATGTGGAGCAGGGTGACCCAGTACATCATCTGTCGGGTACCGCTAATTTATTTATATATATATATATATACCATGAACAGTATTCCTGCCAAGATTCCAATGGCTTTTGATTTCGCCCTGAAGAACTTTTACATTATATGCTACTTAATAAGGTGTCACACCCATTTTTCAAAGTTTTTCCTAAAGTTATATTTTTCGCCAATAAACCAATCCAATTACAATGTTTCATCCCTTCTTTCATATATGGTAATGAATTATGGCATTTTTTTCATTTTTCGTAATTTTCGATATAGAAAAAGTGGGCGTGGTCATAGTCGGATATCGGCCATTTTTTATACCAAGATAAAGTGAGTTCAGATAAATACGTGAACTAAGCTTAGTAAAGATATATCGATTTTTGCTCAAGTTATGGTGTTAAGGGCCGAGCAGAAGGACACACGGTCGACTGTGTATAAAAACTGGGCGTGGCTTCAACCGATTTCGCTTATTTTCACAGAAAATAGTTATCGTCATAGAATCTATGCCCCTACCTTTCACAAGGATTGGTTAATTTTTGTTCGACTTATGGCATTAAAAGTATTCTACACAAATTGAATGAAAAAGGGCGGAGCCACGCCCCATTTTTAAACTTTCTGTTATTTTTGTGTTTTGTTGCACCATATCATTACTAGAGTTGAGTGTTGACATAATTTACTTATATACTGTAAAGATATACAATTTTTTGTTATAATTTGACTAAAATAGGAATAGGAGGTGCCACGCCCATTGACCAAAATATTACTAATTTTATATTCTACGTCACAGTCAACCCATCTACCAAATTTCGTCGCTTTATCCGTCTTTGGTAATGAATTATCGCACTTTTTCGGTTTTTCGAAATTTTCGATATCGAAAAAGTGGCCGTGGTTATAGTCCGATTTCGTTCATTTTAAATACCGATCTGAGATGAGTGCCCAGGAACCTACATACCAAATTTCATCAAGATATCTCAAAATTTACTCAAGTTATCGTGTTTACGGACGGACATGGCTAAATAAATTTCTTTTTCGCCCAGATCATTTTGATATATAGAAGTCTATATCTATCTCGATTAGTTTCTGCCGTTACGGATTACCGTTATGCGAACAACGTTAATATACTCTGTGAGCTCTTCTCAGCTGAGTATAAAAAGTTTGCATATACCATCTTACAAATGCAAAAATATTCTTTCTCTTATGTCGGGAAATATAAGTATAAACATTTTCCAATACATATATACCCCGCCAAAAATTCAATTTAGCCCAATTCTTAAAAACTTTTCTCTGGAAGTTTTTCTTGCTCTTCATACATTTGTATAATAGAATGAGAAATGCTCTTCGTAAAAAGTATTTAAAATTAGGCTGATTAAATCTTAAGGCGTTTGGCACCAAATTGTGATTGCTTGCTCAATCTTGTCGAATCCGCATGTACTTATTCAATTAGCTTTAATCTGTCAATGGAATACTCAACCTCACCGTGTCAAACACGGATCTAATTGCATGATCATTATCCCAACTATCGGCTACATGTTACCAAACTGAACACTTCGTAGACGAATCATTGGTACCAAATTAGTTTGTAATCGGGTACTTCAATCTATCTTATCTTGGTATGATAAGGGTTTAAAGGATAATGGCATTCGATTGCAAAGCAACACCACCGTGAATTCTTTTAGTATTCTATTCCAAGCACAAATATTTCGCTGTTACATGTTCTAATGCTAGGGCTCCTAAGAAACATGACACAATTACAAAATTTTAATACAAGTATTAAGGGATGTGAACAACCTGTTCTGAGCAGCAGGAATAATAATAAACCTGCTTCACAATTAAGTGACTGTAATTACAACCTTTTCAACACATCATGATTGAAAGGTGCGTTCACTGAAAATAACTACTTCTAATCTGGTCAAGTCCTCGGCCCCTTAACAAAGCGATAAGATACAGATACATCTTCACTAAGTACAGCTACACATTTACTCAATATCATCGGTCAGCAAAGCCTAAGAGTACGCTTACACAGCCACCGATTTTGATCGCCCGATGCCGGTCGTAATCGTCCGATAAAAATATACACATGTATTTAGATGAGGGTGTGTACATTTCAACCAATCACCGAATTGTTGTCGGCCGTTGTCGTTTTTCACTGCCGATAAATTCGTGCGTGCTCCGATAAATTGCATGCATATACTGTGAAAAATCAATTATTTGTGCGATGGACTGACAATTAATGTGCACAACAGGCGCTCTTTATGGGATAAGCACATAAAAGCATGAACGCAAGCGTATTTTTGCGAAAAAGTAAAATGTAAGAAGAAAAACTGCCGGCCGATAATCGGTTGAAATTTTAACACCAGCCCGGGCAATTTCATCAGCTGATTGCAATTTTTCGGTTTATCGGTGGCTTTGTAAGCGTAGCCTAACGCAGTTTCAAACACGTCAAAAAGAAGAGTGAGCACAAAGCCATTTACAATGATCAATTGTTATCCGAAAACACAATTTCCCCAACAGGTTAGAACAGTTAAAACAACGGGGTCATATTTTTAGCATGTGATCAATCTTTTCTTTGACCTTCCGCAAACTATATGCCAACTTTCCAACAAAGAAGACGGCATTACTCCGAAAATAATGCTTTATTGTCTGATTCAAAGGCTGACGTGACCACATGATCTAAAGATAATGCTTTATTGCCAACTCCAACGAAGAAGAGACTGCATAGCTTCTTTAAGTATGATTTAATGTCAACTTCCACGAAAGTGAATTCATCGCATTACCCGGTTCTCAGAATCCAATATACGCATCTCTGGCACAACTGCGATTTCAATATCGCAATAGGTTATCCGATATGCTCAACGTATGTCCTGCATGTAATCTGTTTTCATTTGACACCAACCCTCTTTTCAATTTCAATGTGAAACCAAAGCCACTAACACGCATTTCTCTTTAGACCAAACCTATTAAAGCTGTAAGTCTCCTTGTACTACCTGATGGCAATTTGCTAGTAGTAGCACCCATTTGATGGAGCGAAGAGGATGGGAGGCCACGCGAGGGTTTTTCGGGGTAGTATGGACGGGATATGAGATGGTGCGATATTACGTCAACAGCCATTTGGTTGCACTTCAACCTTCCGAGGTGGCAGAATGCCGCATAGATATCGTTTGAGTGTATAACATGACTCCATAAGTAGTTCTACGAAAGCAACTCTGTCATCGTTGTCTGACGCTGTTAACCGCCGCTGATCTAGAGTCGGCTACCACATATAATAGCTGTGTTTTTTTACATCTAAGCTGCTAAGTGTTAAACTTTATGTACTCTTACGAAATTGCTGCGCAGAAAATTAGTACGCCTAAATTTCAATACGCAGTACACTCAGATGCAACTGAAATAAGTGTCTATGTTTCACCTCTATGTATTACCTCTACAAATGGTGTGTGTCCACTATTCACCGCAACCGATTCAGCTATAGGTTATACACTATCGCCAACAGTGGTGTGTGCCCGCTTTTCGGTAAAACATGTTCTGTAGCTAGTTGCCGCTAGATGGGTCTCCTAAACATTATCTAAGTGAGGATAGGCGTTTTTTTTTCAACCGCAAACGTAGACGTTCATATGTACATATGTATATAGGTGTAAAAAATAAAACGGCTAGTATGTATCTAATCCAAAGCCTTAGCGCCTATTAAAGTTATTTCAACCTAGAAATCGGAGGGAGAGCCACTCTAGTTGAAACGTAGTACTTTGGAGACCACTTAAATATTCCTGAGGTCAATGGGTACATGCATTCAAG
The DNA here is from genome assembly GCA_029619165.1 of Eurosta solidaginis. Lineage (NCBI taxonomy): Eukaryota > Metazoa > Arthropoda > Insecta > Diptera > Tephritidae > Eurosta > Eurosta solidaginis. The sequence continues at coordinate 23,119 of JARSSU010048443.1, read as the reverse complement.
ATCAGTTAGCAGCAGCGAAATTTGAGTCAACATTTTTTGCAGGGTATTATCCATATATTTGCATGTATATTAGGGTGGGTAGATTGCATATACGAAAGTTAACCGATATCTCGCCATCGATTTTTCGATAGGATTTGGGCTCAGGAAAAAAAATTATACCCAAAAAAATAATTTTCGAGCCTGCGAAATTTCATTTTTTTTTGACTTTTCGACTTTCATTTTTAAGGTTTTTTCATGGCCTACTAATAAAATTTTCATTTGATTGTAAAATTTTCATGTATACCCGACCCAAAAACGTCCGTTTTTTTTTCAAAAAACTGTTACCGACCTTTTTTTCCTGAGCCTAAATCATATCGAAAAATCGATGGCGCGATATCGGTTAATAAATCGGCCCAGTCTAATGTACATACTTATATATTTGCCCGTTTACGTCCGCTTACGCATTATCTAAAATTGTATGCCGGCAACATTTGAGTGATCGGTGCAACATTTATTTATATAAATACATACACAAGCTGAGCCATGAGCATTTGTGAGTAAAATTAAGAAATAATTTTTATACCCAGCTGAGCAGAGCTCACAGAGTATATTAACTTTGTTCGCATAACGGTAATCCCGTAACGGCATAAACTAATCGAGATACATAGATATATCAAAATGATCTGGGCGAAAAAAGAATTTCATTTAGCCATGTCCGTCCGTCCGTCTGCCCGTTAACACGATAACTTGAGTAAATTTTGAGGTATCTCGATGACATTTGGTATGAAGGTTCCTGGAGTTCATCTCAGATCGCTATTTAAAATGAACGAAATCGGACTAAACCACGACCTTATGACTCAAAATAGAAAATTAGTAAAATTTTGGACAATGGGCGTGGCACCGCCCACTTTTAAAAGAAGGTAATTTAAAAGTTTTGCAAATTGTAATTTGGCAGTCGTTGAAGATATTATGATGAAATTTGGCAGGCACGTTACTCCTAATACTATATGTGTGTTAAATAAAAATTAGCAAAATCGGATGACGAACACGCCCACTTTAAAAAGTCAAATTTTAACAAAAAATTTTACATCTTTACAGTATATAAGTAAATTATGTCAACATTCAACTCCAGTAATGATATGGTGCAACAAAATACAAAAATAAAAGAAAATTTCAAAACTGGCGTGGCTCCGCCCTTTTTCATTTAATTCGTTTAGAATACTTTTAATGCCATAAGTCGAACAAAAATTTACCAATCCTTGTGAAATTCGGTAGGGGCATAGATTCTATGACGATAACTGTTTTTATGCACAGTCGACCGTCTGTCCTTCCGCTGGGCCGTTAACACGATAACTTGAGCAAAAATCGATATATCTTTACTAAACTTAGTTCACGTACATATCTGAACACACTTTCTCTTGGCATAAAAAATGGCTGAAATCCGACTATGTCCACGCCCACTTTTTCGATATCGAAAATTACGAAAAAAGGAAAAATGCCATAATTCTATACCAAATATGAAAAAAAATGAAACATGGTAATTGGATTGGTTTATAGACGCAAAATAGAACTTTAGAAAAAACTTTGTAAAATGGGTGTGACACCTACCATATCAAGTAGAAGAAAACGAAAAAGTTCTGCAGGGCGAAATCGAGATCTTGGCAGGAATACTGTTCGTGGTATTACATATATAAATAAATTAGCGGTACGCGACAGATGGTGTTCTGGGTTACCCTGGTCCACATTTTGGTCTATATTTCGAAAACGCCTTCACATATACAACTAAGGGCCATATCCATATCGTGCAAACACATTCTAGAGTCACCCCTGGTCCACCTTTGTGGCGATATCCCGAAATGGTCCACTCCCTTTTAAAATACTCTTTAATACCTTCCATTTGAAACCCATGTCATACAAACACATTTCAGGGTTACCCAAGGTTCATTTTGCTAAATGGTCATTTTCCCTTATTTTGTCTCCAAAGTCTCTCAGCTGAGTATGTAATGTTCGGTTACACCCGAACTTAGCCTTCCTTACTTGTTTGCTTTTAAAAACAGCAGGTCATTCTATTTGTTTCAGTCGGTCATTCTGTTTGTTTCAGTCAGTAATTCTGTTTGTTTAGAAGCGTAAATGTAGATGAGAGCGTTGCTAAGTGACCGCAACTGCGGCTATTGCCCAGCTGTGTGTAGTGGCATTTTGCGAATATTAATTTTTAGACTGGGAAGTGGACTGAGATAAAAAACCGCTGATAAAAAATCAAAGTTTTAATAAATGTATTTTTAAAATATAGAAATATGTATATAGATACATATGTAAATATAAGTAAATATCAAACGTGCTGAAGTGAATGAGAAAGAAAAATATGGCGAGAATTGTGTGATATCAAAATAAAGTGTAATATCAGTTGAAATAAAAATAAAACAAATTATGTATATAAATAAAAACAATAACACTATACAACAACAATTTTTTAAGAGTGTAGACATAGTATTTTGTTGAATAGTGGCATCGCACATATAAATTTTTTCGAACAAAGTTATAGTCCAGCTAGTGTACTTTACTTTTAATTGGCATTTGAGGGTTAAACTGGTTACAGTCTTCAGGATTCAGTGAACTGGTCACTTTGGTTACTAGTGAATATATGTCCTTATAAAACAAGTAAGATTTCGTACTAAAACTTGCAAATTCCAACCATTCGCCTTACAAAGTTGCTAAGTGTTGATGCAACATGTTGCTAAAGATTTACACGGCGTTTTCACTGTTGAAGTAAAACAAGTTGATGTGTTCATATGCAATGTTAAGCTTGTACAGCGTTTAACATAATCTTATGCATTGTGAGTAGATTGCACGAGAACGGCAGATTGAGCGACACTAGCGCCATTTGACAAGAAAAGTAGTAATCTTCCAACTTTTGTTGCAAGCAAAGCATAAGAAGAAGAGTTTGACATTAGCTAAGGGTGCTTTCACACTTTGCAAGCGAAATAAATTTTCCCACTCGTTGGTAACTTTTCTAACATTTTTCTTGTATAGTGAGAATGCTTATAACAGTGATTCGCAAAATTTTGTACGTGAATGGGCAAGGCGAAATAAACTTCAATTGCCAAGCCTGAAGTTCCTTCATATTTAAAACCGCAACATTTTGCGTGGTAGTGGCGATGTTACTGGAATGTATACGACTGTGTTGAAAATATCTGTATGTAAAGTTTTATGGTGTCTCGGCCATTACAAACTTGAGCTTAAATTTCAAACCATTCATCAGCTTAAGCAATTTTTGAAACTTGTTTGTACTAAAATCTTAAAATTGTTTTAAAACAAAACGAAAACAATTTCAAAAATCTTTGAATAAAAAACTTGTAGTCCCTTCTTGGTTTCAAGTAAAACCAAAAATTTCAAAAATAGAAACTTGTATACACGTCTGGTTTTAAAACAAAACTCTAGAGTTTAAACGTGGTGCTAAAAATACAAAAAGTTCCAAATTTCATTTGTGAAGAGTGCTGCAAATTATAGATTCATTTTCCAAACATTTTCGTTATACATATAAGATCTTATGATATATCTTTCTACAAAGATGTAAAGATCGGTAGGTAGAGTAAGCTACTAGAATCCATGGCACGTCGGTTCAAAACTAGGCCATTTAGCACAAAAAAGTAGCACATTTAAGCTCAAAATTAGAGCAAAATTGTAAAGTTGTAAATCTTCCAGAATTTTGCAATTTGACCAAAGACCCCTTGTCACCCCCAAAATCTTTATGTGCTCATAAGAAATTACTTAGCCGTGCTGAAATATAAGTATCTATGTTGGTTGGTCTGTTGCAAAAAAAGCTCTAAGTTTGTTGAACTGTGTAGTTTAGTTACTGGATTTATTCAAGCAGTATTAAAGTTTTAATTCTACCATCTCTTCTACGTACTCTAAAAATCGAGTGCAGCTAATATTCTAGAAGCTTCAGCTTAGAAATCAAATATTCAATTAATCTTTGTTTGAGTTAATCAATATTATTTTTATTGAAATTGATAACAAATAGTGAATTATAATTGGTCAAATGTCTCCATGTGGTTTGATAACCTACAGTGCATTTCAAAATTAAGTGTTGCTTATAACACTGATTAAATAAGTGAATTTGAAATATTTTCTGTAAGACAAATGCTTTTGTTTTGTGTAATAGCTTGAGATCTTTTTGTACAACTTTGGCTCAAGAATTGAACATGTACATAAATATATATCTATAGAGTCTAATGTCTACATATATGGTCATCTTGGACACTCCTAAACGTGTGGTCTTTAAAATATTCTTATATTAAGCTCTACAAAAATAGCCAATAGAAACAAAAACTGGGACCATCCATTTCTGAAATAAATATTAGGCACGGAATTTCTACGAACGAACGCAAATTCATGTAACGGCAAGAAGTGTGATTGTGTGAGCGGTAAATCACGTATCGGCTAACGATTTGGTTTGTCGTGTGTGTTGTTGATTTGTGTTTGGATAGAGATGATTTTGTAACATAACAGAAACATTTATCTATGCAAATATAATTTCTGCAGACACAGATAATTCCAAATAGTAGTCCCGGGTATGTAACAGCAAGTTTTAGTGAACTGTCAGTTCATTGCGACTACATGACATCATTCGCCTGTGCAATACTATGCTCAAACCGCGCTCCAAACTTTTCTTCTGACATTTCAGATGCTTATCCACGTGATTCTTTTGCCAATAGGCGATATGAATGGTATCTTAGACTTAGTGGTATCTTTGGCTTGACTTAAATCTAAGATATGCGACTTTTCGGTCATATTTGGAGTCAATGCATATAGATTCCGCTGCAAGGTACGTCTGAAAACTTGAGGCCACTTATAAAGATAAACAAATTCTTCGTTATTTAATAAAGTAAAAAAATAAAAATCGCAGAAGTTGGCTAAGTTTTGCAGTCTTAACGGCTTACTACAATCCTGTGTTACTCTAATCAGACTTGCGTGAGCTGAATGGATCGGTTGTGTTGTAGTTGTCATAGCCGCAAAAATACCCCCGAGTATTGGAAGAGTGTTTCGGATGTGGCCTGTTTCTGCTAAATAAAAAATCGTTACACTTTTGTACTAGGACCTCATACGTATGCCTTTACAATGTAAATAAAAAAAAATAAATAAAAAATTAGTCCTTAATTGCAGCTTGTGTGAAAGGTTCTCGGAACAATGTTTTTATATTTTTGGTCCTACTATTTGGTAATCTTTCCTGCTTTAGTGGGATTCAAGGGATCGTAGCTTCCAACTGTTTGCCAGTGTAATTTATAGCACCTCCACCCAAATGTTACCTCACCTACCCTTGGCGAATTGTTTTTATAAGCAGACGGAGTTATGGCGACCCCGAGTTTCTCACGGAAGAAGGGGACTGAATGACCTAAAAGCTCAACGTTGACATCTCATATAGTTTCCGAGCTCTTATCTTATTATCAATCTGCTGTTATTTTTCGGAACGTAACGAATGAAAATCCGAAAAAGGACCATCAACATCAAAAAATACCCCAAACCTTCGATGTTGACATCCAATTTTGAAATTGATATTCGATTAGTTTGTTCTTGAGTAGATATTTCCTGTAATGTCCTTCTGAGATTGCTATCCCATCTCAGATTGAAAGTTTTGCCTGTTAACCGAGCTGAAAGTATGCTTTCAGTTTCACAAAACTGGGACTGACACACCTCATAGCATACTATGAGATACTACTTTTATTGTTCGTAGGTTTAGGGTGGCGTTACGATATGTGCAGTCTTTTATCTTCAAGTCTGTGGATTAAGTCGGCCTCTTACAGCAGACCTGTCTTCTCGGAAGTATATTCCAAGCTCTCATAACGACACTAAGAAAGACTTGTTAACTGCGGAGGTGTTGCTGAAGCTGTCAATAATAGATCGCTCTGAAAAAAGCCCTACTCAGAATACTGTGCCCATCGATGTTTCAATGATACATTTGTAGAGATTTAGAGGTGATGAGCTGTTGCTAGGGTACGGCTGGTTTCAAAATGAAACAGAAGATTTGAGTACAACAATGGGTCCCTTAGTAATTGACGGCAGCAAAGATTAAAATTTTTCAAATTTAGCAGTAAATATCAAGCTGTTCAAGACTGAACACTGCCTGAGCTGTCATAATAAATCTTTGCAAGTTTATTTTTTCCAAGAGCATCAAATTGAAGTCACCTGTAACATATTACCGCAGCACTTTGCAACTTTATGAAGATTTATGAAAATAATGTGAAAATGTATGAAAATTGGTCCAAGACCCATTGTGACCCTCAAGTTTTTAAGTTTGTTTAATAAAGTGGTTTGAATAAGATTATTCACAAGATAATGGACATAAGGTAAACTGGCCTAATGATCACTTCCAATTGTACTTAATGATCATTGAGAAAATTTCCGTTTGACCTTAGGCTATTCGAGAAAAGAGCCATAATAATATATTACTGAACTGAGTGCGGCACAAAATAAGCTCTGCAGGATATTTAGAATCGTTGCCGCCCACAATTTTCGGAAACCATTTATGCGACAAAAATACATTCCTAAAATTTACAATTGCAGGAAAATAATAAACCTAACTATAATCACACCCGTTGCCCACATTTTAGTTCCTTAAAATAATTTACTTTAAGCACTTGGGAAAGTATGAATCGGCTTTGTGACCATATCAAAAACACTGAGTTCAAGTTCAATATTGGCGACATTGTAACTATTTGAAATTCGTTCACTATCATATCAAATGATATTGAGCTTATGACCATTGATCTTATGCCACCCGACGAAATATGAACAGCACAATAACACAGTGCAACAAATTTGGATTTTTTTTGGAATTTTTGATAAAACGAACTCGTACAGATCATATTCGCTGAATATATGTATGTACTTAAAGATTGGGGGTTGACAAAGAGTTTTTGGTCCAGCTGCAGGATATCTTGGAGAGTTACAAATTTGGTGTCCTAGATACAAATATTGTTCCCTGTACAAAGCTCTCATTTCACTAACACTTCAACTCTCCACGAAGAGTACTTCCACAGTTTTTTTTCATCGCGATAGGAAAGTGCCGAGTAAATCTTTAGCAAAATGTTGCATCAACACGTAGCAATTTATCTATGCGTGGCCATCTTTCAAAAAATACTATGGTTATTGTTTTGTAAAATTATTCTTGTAAATTGTAATATTTTACTTATTTAATGTATAAAATTAAATTTATAGGCAATGTTGAAAACATTTATTAACCTGTCAACAAATAAAAAAAAATTTAGAGCAAAAGTGAATTAACTAAGCCAAATGTAATATGTTTGGCCTTAAAATGTGGTGTACAGTAAAACAAAAACAAAAGCCATATCATAATTATGCCACAGACAGTGCAAACAACAACAAAATTTACAATATATGCCGTGTAACCAAGCGTGTGCCAATGCAATTGCATAAGACGAATAATCATAAAAGCAAGCAATAAAGAAACCAACAACATAAGTGGCATTAAATGCAACAAAGCCAACTACAACACGAGCAACGGTACATGCAATACAAGTCAACGCAACATTGTTGTTAAAATAGTTAACACAATAACATAAATAGTGGTTATACATGTTGCAGCAATAAAGTTAGCTGCACGAGCAGCAGTTGTGATAATAGCAACAACAACAACAATAACAAAAACAAGTGTAACAATAACGACAGCAATTATACAATTCAGTTATGGCCTTCATAAGCGTTATATGTAATTTCTGCAATAACAACAATAACAACAACAACGAACGGATGAATAAAATAAAAGATGCAACAACATTTCAAGTGTCAAATAAATTTCCAAAAAGTAAATTAATTGTAGAGCAAAATAATCAGCGCATGCGAAATGGTGTCAAATTAAGTGTCATTTAATAAACAAAAATACTGACTTTATAACAAAATTCTAAAATATTTTTATTTGCAAACATTCTTTAAATACATTAAAATTTCTGCCAATGTGTGAATAAAAAGAGTTTAAACTCAAATAAATAGTAAAAGGTTTAAAAAGACACACTGAAAAAAATTTTTTTTTCAAAAATTAGATCATCCAAAGTGCAGCCTGCTGAATGGTGCAATTAATTATACAAATTAGTCAGTATTCAAAAAACGTCCAAAGTTAACATCTGTATTTGTTTATTTAAACGCATTTGCATAAAAAACTCTAACACACACCACACATACTTTTATGTGGCCTCGCCACAACAAAATTTGCATATAAAATGCCTGAGATCAGACGGAATCTCAGTCGTCTGTCCATGTTGATGTTCCGACCAACGTATTCTAGTGAGCCAGGCTGGCGTGCGGACTGTTAAGGTATATACAAACATATATATACATACATGTTTACGAATGAAAAAATATATTTATGCAAATAAGTTATCAATAAATTATAAAAACATTTCTATATTACCTTGCTTGGAAGAAACGCATTGCAGGCCTTATGATCCAAAGCGCACATCGCTATGAACTAACTATCGATGTCATCTATCCGTTCAAATATCTTTCAGCATGAATAACTACTTCAATGTTCCTTATAGTGAGAGCGTCATATAATTCCTTGTGAATAAAACTATCTGTGTCTGGGCAACGGACAGTGCTTGCTCACAAGTACTTACGATACAAGTCTCACAAGATATATCTTCATTAAACATGGTACTAAACCACTTGCACAAACAAGATTCATCTCATTATTCACATGTACTTCGTTCACTCAGTATACGTCCGTTCGCCGTGAATAACCACCAATGTAGTCTATAAGCCCAGAATGTCTTTTGGCATATGAATAACTGGGCATAATCAATAAAGTATCAATCATAAGTACTAAGAAATCTCACTCAAGATACATTCCATCATTCACAGTACTAGAGCGCATACCTGATCGTAGCTTGGTCAACGATGTTTCCAAAAATTTCAAAAAGAAGCGTGGGCATTGACTCACCCTTACAATTATCCATAATTTTCCACAACGAGGGACCATGTTGCAACTGAACTTATCAGCTAAACGTTCCTCATTCAGTTTTATATGCAACATTCGACCTGCTTAATATACATGCCCACATATTTATCATCATTATTTGCTACATTTATATACAACTCCAATAAACGCGCTATTGTATAATCTTCCTTCTTATTTATCAGCCTTTAAATTCCTCTTAAATACCATCCTTTATTTATCATCCTTTATTAATCAACTCTGTACAATTCTGGGATGTAAACAACCATTTATTTGACCTTACGCTGAAGCGTCTTTGAATTACTTGTGCACAGGCCAGCACGTATTGAGGCAGCATACTCCCATGCGAGAAGTACCATGGGAAAACTTTTTGCCTACCTCCCACCGGAGAAGACCGCATTACTCCGAAGAGAATATTTTTGTCAACTCCAACGAAAAAGCGACTGCATAACTTCATTAAGCATGCTTTATTGTCAACTTCCACAGAGGCAAAGCCCTTCTCTCAAAAATACGAAATAAAACCACAGCCACCGCGATACCCAAACAAAGGGCGAACCCATAGGCAGGAAGGTGAGACCTGACTATAATGCAATATATTCAGATCACAACTGGCTTTTCCTGCTCCCGCGGTAACACTTTTTATAAAGTCCTTGTTTGGGTCCCGCAGATGGTACACGGCGTCCATAACTGCTCCCTTTCGAGTAAAGCCACTCATGGATTGGTTAGCCATGGTATTATGGTCGCCTTTTATGAACGGTATACCTACCCTGGGCATATTCTAACCCTAACCCAAGGGGAGGGTGCATTGTTGGCTTGGAGTATGAAAATCCGAAGATCAACATAAACCAATTTAATTATAAAACCAACAACACGGTCCCTTTGTGGATTATGGTCGCCTTTAACGACCGGTATACCTGCGGGTATATTCTACTATCCTAACCCACAGGGGGAAACTTTAATGTACAGTAACATGGGAAAGTATTGGTACTTTTATTTAGGTGTATATTGGAGGGACGCGGCCGCCATGGTGTGATGGTACCGTGCTCCGCCAACCACATCAAATTTGTAGAAACAAGTTTTTTCAGTCAGATGCAATTTCTTATAAGTGGGTCGTCCCTCGGCAGTGTCTGGCAAGCACTCCGAGTGTAGTTGTGCCATGAAAAGCTATAGAAAAATTTAAGGGAGCACGACGCAAATTGGAAGAAAAGCTTGGTCTAAAATATCTTGGAGGTTATCGCAACTTACATTTCATTAATCAGTATATGGAGGGATTTTCCTTGTTAAAGTTGGCTTGGAGACAAACCAAAATCGTCATTGTGCCATCTTCATTGCCATTTTTTTTAATTATTCATATACACCCATATAAAGTTAAATGTATTTGTATATGAATATAAAAAAACACAGCTATCCCAGTTAGAACGCTACTTGTTATATAATGCATTAAACAATCCGTAGTGCTACAAAAACTATGCTGAGAAACTCAAAAAGTTTACATCAGTTTGTTAAGGCAGAGTGACAAATTCTCACGTATATTTTTCTATACATGTGAGCAGCCTCTCTTTTATGTTCACAAAATTCTGCATTAAGCTTTTTATATTTTCTCTCTTCAATATGCTATTCATATGCTTGAGTTAAGATTTTTCATTCTCACGCTTCTAGAACGATTTGGGTCGATTTAACATTTTTCGGTCTCAATTCAAGAACGGTTCGTGCTTGAACTTTGGTGGGAACAAATATTTATTTATTTTTTTAATAATAATTTTTTTGTCATAAATAAAAATATTTATAACAAAAAAATTGTTCTTAAAATTCAAAAGTTTAAGAAAAATGCATAATAAGCATTTTCTAATACATTTCTCTTATTGAGAAATTATTCTTATTTGAAGATGTAATCTGCATATATACTTAAAACATTTCATAACAAGTTTGAGAATTACCTGTGCATATGTGAATGGAACTGAACGAAAAATAAGAGTTAAAAAAAATAAAAAAAAATTTGTTTTTTAAAAAAATTCAGAGTTTGACTGTGATCGAACCCGCGCCACACGATCGCAAGCGCAACATCATAGCCGCTGGGCCACTACAACTGCTTGATAGCTTGTGCCAAATGTTGTATTTAACATTGTAGTCCACACGAATTGTACCGTTTCTTTTTCTTGGGCTTAATTCAAGAACATCGTTCTCATTAATAGAACATTTGTTCATATTTTAAGACCAGCCGTTCTCTTTTCAAGAAAATGGTGTCAGTTCAAGAACAAGGTTGTTGTTTTAAGAACAGGTCGTTCGTTTTTCAAGAACAAGAAAGTAAGAACATGAAAAGCTTGAATTGAGTCCGGTGGTGCTGGATTTTGGAACGGCGTTTTTCTCTGAGTGTATAAGCTTCAAATTTCACCGATTGCTAACGTATATAGCATATATTGTTGTCTGAAAAAATCATAGAGATCGGTGGTATATATATTATATACTTCATATAAACTGTCATTTTTGCCCCTTTTTTACGGCTAGAAGCTTCAAAATCATCAAATTTCATCAAATAGTTACGTTGACGTCATATACTTTTGAAATACGTGATTCGTAGTCATAGTTTGTACATGCAGACCAAAAAAACCGTGAAGCTTTGCATCCTCACACAAATTACCTACCTGTTTTTATACTCAGTTGAGCAGAGCTCACAGAGTATATTAACTTGATTGCATAACGGTTGGTTGTACAGGTATAAAGGAATCGAGATAGATATAGACTTCCATATATCAAAATCATCAGTATCGAAAAAAAATTCGATTGAGCCATGTCCGTCCGTCCGTCTGTCCGTTAACACGATAACTTGAGTAAATTTTGAGGTATCTTGATGAAATTTGGTACGTAGGTTCCTGGGCACTCATCTCAGATCGCTATTTAAAATGAACGATATCGGACAATAACCACGCCCACTTTTTCGATATCGAAAATTTCGAAAATCGAAAAAGTGCGATAATTCATTACCAAATACGCATTAAGCGATGAAACTTGGTAGGTGAGTTGAGCTTATGACGCAGAATAGAAAACTAGTAAAATTTTGGACAATGGGCGTGGCACCGCCCACTTTTAAATGAAGGTAATTTAGAAGTTTTGCAAGCTGTAATTTGGCAGTCGTTGAAGATATCATGATGAAATTTGGCAGGAACGTTACTCTTATTACTTTATGTCTGCTTAATAAAAATTAGCAAAATCGGAGAACGACCACGCCCACTTTTAAAAAATTTTTTTTTAAATTCAAATTTTAAAAGAAAAGTTAATATCTTTACAGCATATAAGTAAATTATGCCAACATTCAACTCCAGTAATGATATGGTGCAACAAAATACAAAAATAAAAGAAAATTTCAAAATGGGCGTGGCTCCGCCCTTTTTCATTTAATTTGTCTAGGATGCTTGTAATGCCATAAGTCGAACAAAAATTAACCAATCCTTGTGAAATTTGGTAGAGGCTTAGCTTCTAGGACGATAACTGTTTTCTGTGAAAAAGGGCGAAATCGGTTGAAGCCACGCCCAGTTTTTATACACAGTCGACCGTCTGTCCTTCCGCTCGGCGTTAACACGATAACTTGAGCAAAAATCGATATATCTTTACTAAACTCAGTTCACGTACTTATCTGAACTCACTTTGTATTGGTGTAAAAAATGGCCGAAATCCGACTATGACCACGCCCACTTTTTCGATATCGAAAATTACGAAAAATGAAAAAAATGCCATAATTATATACCAAATACGAAAAAATGGATGAAACATGGTAATTGTATTGGTCTATTGACGCAAAATATAACTTTAGAAAAAAACTTGGTAAAATGGGTGTGACACCTACCATATTAAGTAGAAGAAAATGAAAAAGTTTTGCAGGGCGAAATCAAAAGCCCTTGGAATCTTGGAAGGAATACTGTACGTGGTATTACATATATAAATAAACTAGCGGTACCCGACAGATGATGTTCTGGATCACCCTGGTCCACATTTTGGTAGATATCTCGAAAACGCCTTCACATATACAACTAAGGGCCACTCCCTTTTAAAACCCTCATTAATACCTTTAATTTGATACCCATATCGTACAAACACATTCTAGAGTCACCCCTGGTCCACGTTTATGGCGATATCTCGAAAAGGCGTCCACATATAGAACTAAGGCCCACTCCTTTTAAAATACTCATTAACACCTTTCATTTGATACCCATATCGTACAAACAAATTCTAGAGTCACCCCTGGTCCACCTTTATGTCGATATCTCGAAAAGGCGTCCACCTATAGAACTAAGGCCCACGCCTTTTTAAAATACTCATTAACACCTTTCATTTGATACCCATATCGTACAAAAAATTCTAGAGTCACCCCTGGCCCACCTTTATGGCGATATCTCGAAAAGGCATCCACCTATAGAACTAAGGCCCACTCCCTTTTAAAATACTCATTAACACCTTTCATTTGATACCCATATCGTACAAACAAATTCTAGAGTCACCCCTGGTCCACCTTTATGTCGATATCTCGAAAAGGCGTCCACCTATAGAACTAAGGCCCACGCCCTTTTAAAATACTCATTAACACCTTTCATTTGATACCCATATCGTACAAACAAATTCTAGAGTCACCCCTGGTCCACCTTTATGGCGATATCTCGAAAAGGCGTCCACCTATAGAACTAAGGCCCACACCCTTTTAAAATACTCATTAACACCTTTCATTTGATACCCATATCGTACACAAAATTCTAGAGTCACCCCTGGCCCACCTTTATGGCGATATCTCGAAAAGGCATCCACCTATAGAACTAAGGCCCACTCCCTTTTAAAATACTCATTAACACCTTTCATTTGATACCCATATCGTACAAACAAATTCTAGAGTCACCCCTGGTCCACCTTTATGGAGATATCTCGAAAAGGCGTCCACCTATAGAACTAAGACCACGCCCTTTTAAAATACTCATTAACACCTTTCATTTGATACCCATATCGTACAAACAAATTCTAGAGTCACCCCTGGTCCACCTTTATGGCGATATCTCGAAAAGGCGTCCACCTATAGAACTAAGGCCCACTCCCTTTTAAAATACTCATTAACACCTTTCATTTGATACCCATATCGTACAAACACATTCTAGAGTCACCCCTGGTCCACGTTTATGGCGATATCCCGAAAAGGCGTCCACCCATAGAACAAAGGCCCACTCCCTTTTAAAATACTCATTACACCTTTCGTTTGATACCCATATCGTACAAACGCATTCTAGAGTCACCCAGGTCCACTTTATGACGATATTCCGAAAAGGCGTCCACCTATAGAACTAAGGCCCACTCCCTTTTAAAATACTCATTAACACCTTTCATTTGATACCCATATAGTACAAACAAATTCTAGAGTCACCCCTGGTCCACGTTTATGGCGATATCTCGAAAAGGCGTCCACATATAGAACTAAGGCCCACGCCCTCTTAAAATACTCATTAACACCTTTCATTTGATACTCATATCGTACAAACAAATTCTAGAGTCACTCCTGGTCCACCTTTATGGCGATATCTCGAAAAGGCGTCCACTATAGAACTAAGGCCCACGCTCTTTTAAAATACTCATTAACACCTTTCATTTGATACCCATATCGTACAAACAAAGCATTCTAGAGTCAACCCCTGGTCCACCTTTATGACGATATTCCGAAAAGGCGTCCACCTATAGAACTAAGGCCCACTCCCTTTTAAAATACTCATTAACACCTTTCATTTGATACCCATATCGTACAAAATAAATTCTAGAGTCACCCCTGGTCCACCTTTATGGCGATATCTCGAAAAGGACGTCCACCTATAGAACTAAGGCCCACTCCCTTTTAAAATACTCATTAACACCTTTCATTTGATACCCATATCGTACAAACAAATTCTAGAGTCACTCCTGGTCCACTCTTTATGGCGATATCTCGAAAGGCGTCCACCTATAGAACTAAGGCCCACGCCCTCTTAAAATACTCATTAACACCTTTCATTTGATACCCATATCGTACAAACAAATTCTAGAGTCACCCTGGTCCGACTTTATGGCGATATCTCGAAAAGGCGTCCACCTATAGAACTAAGCCCACGCCCTCTTAAAATACTCATTAACACATTTCATTTGATACTCATATCGTACAAACAAATTCTCGAGTCAGGCCTGGTCCACCTTTATGGCGATATCCCTAAATGGCGTCCATCTATAGAACTATGGCCCACTTCTCTTAAAATACTCTTTAATACCTTCCATTTGATACACATGTCATACAAACACATTCCAGGGTTACCCTAGGTTCCTTTTACAACATGGTGATTTCCCTTACTTTGTCTCCACAGCTCTCAACTGAGTATGTAATGTTCGGTTACACCCGAACTTAGCCTTCTTTACTTGTTTATTTTATATTTATCTTAAAAATCGTTTAGGTATGTAGATCTGTTCACTATATATTTCTTATCTTATACATCCGATATTCGGAGATTACGAACGGGATAAGATTATTGTTCAGCCCCATTCATGAAAGTTATGAAGTCTTCGGCACAGCCGAAGACAGTCCCGTTCTTACTTGTTCCTATTGCATTTATAACGAAAAAAATAACACTTACATTTTTTTATAAAATTTTTATTAAAATGAATTATAAAATAAACAAAATTTTAATATTATGGTAAAATTAATTAGTTTAATATTTAGAAGTTAATAAATACATTTTTAAAGTATATAAATAATCTATTAATTATGAAGAAATTAATTATTTAGTAGTATAAAGTTATCACTAATAAAATGGGTTATAAATTAATTCATGTCAATAAACAAAATGTATTATTAAAGCTATTAAAAGTATAACAGCTAATACTAGGACAAAAATAATAAGTTAAACAAGTAATAAATAATAACATCAACTCATTAATGACATCAACTATTACCAGTGACCGCTTTTCATGTCCAATAGCGCATAGCGATCGCCTGGTAAAAATGTGGTACTTAATATATAATCCGCTTGTATGGTACGCAGACATTGAATGGAATCACGATTCCACAACCTGAACGAATAGCTAGCACCAGAATAAATAGCTAGTCAATTGTTACTAAAGCATACCGAACGTACTTCTGATTGGTGGCCAAGACGTGTAACAGGTTAACAATAATGTCTTGTTCTGCAGCGAAAAGTGCGAACGTCAAGCTGTGAAGTTGTGTTTTGATTTCTACTGTGCCTTATTTTGTCTTAAATCAATAACTTTGTTTGTTTAAATAATTATTGTGCTAAAAATAAGTGTAAACACGTTGTGTACTGCATTGGCAATTTAAAGTTCTGCTTTTCTTTACTAAAATAAATTGTATATTAAAATAATTGATAAAGTGTGTATATCCATACATACATACATATTTGCCGAGTCACTTTGCATATTTGTTGTTGCATTTGATTGGCATTTAAATATTTTCAGTTTTCAATTGTTATTTGCTCGTGCACATTTACTTCATTTTCTTTTCACTGCCACAGCTGTTTGCATTGTGTGTTGTTAAGCGTCAGTTAATAGCGATCTTAAACTGCTCATACAGTGATCTTCAAACTGCTCAAACAGTGATTTTCTTACTGTGATCTCCAAACTATTTTCACTGCCTCCGTCTGTTTAATCAATTTTACTTTAACTTATAATGTCTTGCAATTTTGTTAACTGCCAATTGAAAGGTGATACCGAGCGTTTCGTGTCGTGCTGGCTTTGTGATGAGCTTGCTCATATGAAGTGCGCTAGTTTGACAGCAAGGGTGTGTGATGCGATCAACGATAACAAGGGTGTGCGTTGGTCGTGCTTGAAATGCAGATCCACCGAAGTGGATCTTTTTAAGCTTTTCAAACATACCCGAAACGCATTCTCGGAAATCGGTAAGGAACTTTCTACATTAGGGGATAAATTCAAGTATTATGAAAACTTGTTTAAAACTTTGAAATGTATTACCGATTCAGCTGCTAATGCTAACAGCGACAGTCGTGACAGCAAACGAAAACGAACTGATGTCTCGGCTGGCGTATTGACCCTAGACCCCGTTCAAAACATCCAGAACCCAATCGTTCCTACACCTAGCACGATAGAATTAATAAACTTAGCATCTCCAAGTCCTCTTACAGTAGAGCCTTCAACATCAAAGGCACCTCCAACAAAACTAGCAGCTAGAAAAAATATTGAACCTGCAAATCGTTCTCAGGCGACTGAGCCTGGAACTAGGAAGTTGGTTGTAGTTCCTCCTAAAAAATCGATATTCGTGTCAAGATTCGAGAGGGATACTACTGAGGAGGATCTGAAATCGTATATCTTCTCAAAAAGGAAAACCCATGACGTAACAATTCGGAAATTTAATTTTAGTTATGAAAGAAACGTATCTTCCTTTAGATTAGATGTACCTATTGACCATTTTGACAATATCTTGAGTAACGATTTTTGGCCCTCTGGGGCACTTGTGCGGGAATTTGAATATAGGCGGAATAAGAGTGTTCCAAACTTGGCAAAGATCCCTGTTAATAACACTGAGTCAAAAAACTGAACGAAAAATCTGCTTTAGATATACTTTACCAAAATGTTAGAGGCTTAAACACCAAGTTAACAGAACTGTTTTTAAAATCATTTAACTCAAGCTACGATATAATTGCTTTAACCGAAACCTGGCTGAAACCTCATGTTTTTAACTCAGAGATCCTCTGTAATGACTACCAGATATATCGAAATGACCGCCTGAACAGGGTTGGAGGTGGGGTTCTGCTTGCTGTACACTCTTCAATACCATCTGAAGAGATTTGCGTAACCGCCACCGATACAACTGAGTTCTTGTGCATACGCACACAACTAGCAAATTTCCACATTTATTTGGCCATCTGTTATATCCCGCCATCTTCTGAACTGTCCGTTTATATGAATCACATTTCCTTGCTAAGAACTGTTAATTCGATGCTAAAGCCTTCCGATTCCATTATTGTCTTGGTGACTTCAATATGCCACGCATATCATGGTGCATCTCTGACTTTAATATCGTACCAGTTTCGTCAAAGTCTTCCAACAATGAATTTCTAGACGGAATGTCTGAGCTGTGCCTTCAACAAATCACATCCAATCGAATAAATTCGGAAGAGTGTTAGATTTAGCCTTTGTGGATGATGAATCTAAATATTCCATTAGTCGATGCGAACCCATTATTGAACCTGAAGATGCTTACCACCCTTCCCTCAAAATAGTTTACGAAGTTGTAAATTATGCTTGTAACAGCGGAAATAAACGATACGACTCCAGTTATCGCTTCGACTTTGCGAAGGCCAATTTTAAAAAATTAAATCGTGATCTATCTCGAATAGTGTGGCCAATATTTAATGCTGATGTGGAGCAAAGCGTTTCTCACTTTTACAATACCATTTACTGTCTTTTTGAAAAATACGTACCTAAGCGGATTTGTGTACATTCCGATACAAGCCAAGTATGGTTCACTAAAGAGCTGAAAATTTTAAAGAATAAAAAGTCTCGATCTTTCAAGTTGTTCAAAAAGACGGGTTTACATAACCATTACTTACGGTACTCGATTCTACGCCGCAAGTATTTTCAATGAACAAAAAGTGTTACAAAGCTTATCTTTGTAAAATGAAAAGAAATATAACTTGCAACCCGAAGGCATTTTACGGATTCGTAAACTCTAAACGCAGGGTGAAAGGGTTTCCATCATCCATGAAATTCCAAGATAATATTTCCAGCGATGATCAAGAGATCGCCGACTTCTTTGCGGAATTTTTCAAATCAAATTACTCTATTGAGACCAACGTTTCACCTAATGAATATGTAAAACTTTTCAAATCATGTGCCTCGGTTGAGGAACATTCCTTGCTTCAAATGGATTTAAATCACTTGGTTACCTGGTGCAATGTAAATTATATGCCGCTCAATCTCAAAAAATGTAAATTCATGTGTTTTTCTCGGAGAGTTTCGCCACCAGCTTCATATACAATTAACAACTATAGTCTAGAAACTGTAAATAATTTATTGACTTGGGAGTCATGATGGATTCCAAACTTAGTTTCAATCTTCATATTAATGCTACAGTGAATAAAGGCAAAGGTGTTTTTGCATTTGTTAAACGGTGGTCAAAAGAATTTAACGACCCTTACATAACTAAAGCACTTTTTACAACATTAGTTAGGCCAATATTAGAATACGGCTCGATAATTTGGAATCCGCGTTATCAAGTCCATGCAGACAGTCTCGAATCAATACAAAACAATTTTTACTATTTGCCTTAAGAAATTTCCAATGGGACTCTTTAACTAATCTTCCACCTTATACTAATCGATTAAAGCTTATCAATCTTCCAACTCTTGCTAGTCGAAGGGAAATGCTTGGTGTGATATTTATGACAAAACTTTTAAATGGATCAATTTCGAGCCCATTCCTTCTGAATGAAGTGAACTTCTGCGTTCCCTCTCGGACATCGAGACACTTCAAACCTCTTCTGCTGAAACAATGTAGAACGAATTTCGAACAAAATGAACCTTTTCGGCGTTTATGCCAAGATTATAACTCTCACTCAAACACATTTGATAGCTCGGACTCCCTTTTTTCTATAAAAAAGATTGTTCTCACCTCTCTAAATTAATGTATAATACGTTTGCTTCTGTTCTCTTTAAGTATTACGCTTGGCTGATGAAATTTCTTCTGTAGCTGAGCAGTCTCAGATCGTGACGATTGACAAACCGCTGCCCATCAAAGACTCGGCAAAATAAGTTATTATATATATATATAAATCGATCGCGTGAACAGGATTAGCCTGGTTTCATTGGGCCACTTGAGGGCAGCGCGCTGCCACCACGTCATTAAAATGATGTACGAATGTGCGTCAGTTATGTCACATTATGACATTATGACGTCCCGTCTGTTATTCTACAATATCACCACGAATTAACTCGGTATCAAGGCTGCCGCTCCCTAGTCGTATGCCCATATCATCGAAACGTAGTACGGACGCCCGCACTCTTATGCAATGCCAATGTGCATACAGATTGTTAGGGAGCACGCAAGTCAAAAAGCTCAACAACTCCGTCAATATCGCCTACGGAAATGTGATGCGATCGGCGAGGCACGTAGTGCGGTAACTTCCTGCTTATCACGACACAGCGTTAATGCACGTTCACGCAATTAAGTAAACGCAAATCAGTTTCAGTTAATTAAATAATTTGCAGTTCACCTCTTACCACATAACAATATTTTCAGCAGCTGCGGCCAGTGCATATCGGCCTTCAATTTTATTATATACAGCCGATAGCCGATAATGCCAGGTATTGTTTTCTCAGATCCATGTAATATATTTAAACGAGTCACTATAACTATTATTTCAAACTGAATACTTTTAATATTTGTAATAATATTTGCAATAATTTTTCTAAATTATAATTTATCGTCTCTTGATGTACAATGACACCTGCAATCTGTCAAGAAAGCAAAACAAATGAGTTGGAAATGCATACAATAAGCAATAATGCAAATAATGATATCTCCCCTTCACCTCTCTGACAATTCAGCCAGAACCATGGCGGAACCATCAACCAGGTGGTAGTCATGGTAGGCATATCTACAAACATAAATAAAATGTTTTTGTAAATCGATGGACTAATGTCAAAATCGTAATGCGCCAGAAGTTGATGTAGTCAATCATATTAAAAAAATACAAATCAGCGGTCACCGTGCTACACCTGGTATATAGTTCCGCATAACCAGAACAAACTTTTTTTTGTTGTAGAGGAGATGGACAGCTGCAAGACGTTGTTGTCATTTGTATACGAGAATGCGTTAGGACAGTTTGGCAAGTAAGTTAACGACATGTAAATATGTGAGAAAGCAATACTACTATCTGGCACTGTTCCTATTTCTCCGTAGAATAATCTTATACATTTGCATGCCTAGTACGTCTGTTGCTGCTAAATATGCGTAGCATTTTATTGGCCATGTGGCTACTCTTTTGAAGAGCCGATATAGAAAAATTTTACTATAACATGCTCTTTTCATGAATCGAAGGTCAATTGCATCTGAAGATGAGTGCATTCTGTTAGTTGAATTAAAAAAAAACATTCATAAAATACCAGCAAGCACCCTAGAAGGGCACCTAATATGACTTAGCAGGTTATGAAAATAATTCTTTTGCGAGATGCAGCATTTTAGCGACATTTTTTTAGAGACCCTGCTTCTGGCTTTAAGAATCTGCCGCCAAAATGTAGACATTGCCCAATTATGTTGATTGTAAAACCTGACTTTCTTTTGGTGATCAGAAAATGGTGGGGAGTCATAGTGATAGGCGAAAGCCATAGTATTAGGGATCTTGGGCCAACGGCTATGGAATATGACGGTGTGCTGCAAATCGAACTTTCCGAGGCATACAAATTGTCGGATATGCAGATGATACTGTTGTAGTAGCAGTGGCCAAGAAACTGGATCTGCTCCAGGCATCAGTAATGACGCCGTAGGAAGAATAAGGGAATGACTGACGAGCATGAGGCTGGAAATGGTTAGCAATAAGACAGAAGTGGTTTAGGTGACCTAAAAGCGGACTGTGTCTGACTAAGTCCTAACCATAGAAGATTACGAAGTAAATACAAAGCCTTTGAAATATTTAGGAGAAAACATTGACTCAAAACTAACTTTTAAGGAGCACTTCAAGGAGGTGGGATAGAAGGTTTCTAAAGTTAGTGGAGCTCTCACGCGAATAATGCCCAACATCGGCATCCCAGGCGAAGCTGCCCGTCAGCTATTATGCAATGTAACCAGCTTGATAATATTATATGCAACACCAGTATGGCACGGATCTAAAAAGACCAACCAAAAATATATACTAGCAGCCTATCGTATTACTGCTATTCGAATAGCATCTGCTGAACGGATGGTGTCCGACGACGAGATCCTTGTCTTATCTCGGCAAATCCCAGTAGATCTACTGTCAAGTGAAATGGCCGATCTGAATGAAATATTTGAGTCGACCGAACATCACGAAGATGCCAAAGAAAATCGCATGGTCACGAACAATAGTTAGGTGGCGAGAACGGTGGGAAGAGTCGATGAAAGGGCACTGGACCTTCATGTAAGATCGGCATATAGCAGAGTAAGAGCGGAAGCACGCGAACTAACTACCACCTCACGCAAATATTGAGTGGGCACGGCGCTTTCAAGGAGTACCTACATAAGCGTAAGATAGAGGTAGCTACTTATTGTGTACACTGTCCCACCGAATTGGAAAACGCAGAACACGTATTGTTTAACTGCCCTCGTTTTCAAGGCAAAAGACTTTGAGTACACAGAGTTTTTGGAGAAGATTCTTCCATTAGGATTTAAGTTCCCCCAATGTGCAGAGACATAAATTGTTGGAATGCTGTGAGTAAAATAGCATTTTCTAGTAATGACGCGCTTGATGCATGCCGAAAGAAAGCGCAGAGAAATGCACATGCGAAGCAGTAGCGACTAAATCGCCTTTCGCCCCGGACGATATCCCTAACAGCGGTACCGGGGGTGTGGGTACATGAACAAGACTAGCGGGTTTAATTGGACCACTTGAGAGCAGTGCGCTGCTCAAGCGTGCAAGTAAAAAGGCTAGCCGTGTTAGTATAAATATTCCTTGTGGGCTGAAAAATGTCTAGGATCATGTGCAAATCCTACAACGTTAGGCTCACAAAGTTGCTCATGTCTTTGAAGATAGAAGACTTAACTCTGACGATGGACATCCTAACTGGACACTGCCTTCTGGTGTCACATGCTTATAAGTTAGACCCCATCAGTAACAGCATATGTAGGAAGTGTAAGCTGCAGCAAGCAGTGGCTGAGCACATTCTGTGTTTATGTCCAGGCTGCAGTTACTAGGGACGGCAGAGTTGTCAGATCTCAAAGCAGCAAATAAGCTAGGTTATGTTTGACCGGCCAGTTCAACCTAACCTAGGTTATGTTTTACTCCAAATATGTATCATGAAAGTGTTAGTATCACTGCAGAGAACTATTCTATAGGGATACAACAACGCTCATAAAAGCATCGATATTTGAATATCAGATTTTTTCAAAAGTAAAATATCGATGTTAAACGGATCGAAATTTTTAACCGATGCATCGATGATGTTTCAATGTTATTATTCAATAATTTTACGT
>JARSSU010048440.1:0-16708 GCA_029619165.1 Eurosta solidaginis | reverse complement strand
TTTAGCGTATCTGTTTTATAACGCAACTGACAAGTTATAGTTACAATCGTAACACGCCATTTAAAAACTTCGACGATTACATCGATAACTTTTCAAATCGACAAGTGTTCGATCGCAAATCGGATATCGCCTTGGTAGTATATAGACAACTTTTCGCAAAAAAAGAAGCAGAAGCAGTTCTTCGGAGAAAGCTCTCCGAAGATTTATGGGCCACTATGCGGTGGTTGCGAGTACCGAAAAAGAGTTAATGATGAATGTACGAGCTTCATGCATGGTATAGTGATTAACAGAGCAGCTACGATGGCTAGGTCATGTTATGCAATTTATAAGATTATATTCCAGCCAAAAAAGTAACCTTATTGAACACTCGGTATGGAAGACGAGGAAGATGGCGGTCCTATTATGTTGGAAGGACCAGGTAGAAAACGATTAAAATTCCCTTCATGTGACCAATTGCCGCACTTAGCCCACGAAGATGTGCCTGGTGCGCAATTAAGAAAGCAGTAAATAGTTGCCTGCTGTAACGATAGCTGTGATTGGATCTGTGATTGCGATTATTAGTAAAAGTGATTGTGAATGCGGTTAAGATTTAATCTCCGCTTATACTGTGATGTCAAAGACATAAATAAAATAATTAAAAAACAAATGTTTACGTTAAACGGTTTTATTGAAAACAATACATACATTAATTAATAATAATACTAAAACTAGAAATAATAAGATTGGTCCTAAGTACTAGTCATCACACTCCCCAGCAATCTAGGCGTTAATCAGACAATTAAATAAAATCGTTGGGCGCGTGAAATTTCTAAAATTGTTAGGCGTAGCATAATACATTAGGTTCAGTTGGTCTTACTTATGAGCATCAAGAGCAATTGACGGGTACTGACGATTATTTTATTTTCAGTTTTTAGTCTTTATTTAAATGCTCTATTATTTCTCATTCTGTTAGTTCATTTAGTGACTCATTATTACAAGGACTCTCTCCTGACAATTTGTTACAATCTAAGTCCCAATACATAATCCTTCCAAAGACCTTACTCGACTCAGCGCCACGTGTGCTTATCCCTCTTCGAACTCCAATGTATTTTGATGTCACTGCTACCGGAATTTATGTAATATTTGTTCCAAAGATGAGCCAAATCGGACCACAAATACGATTTTTTTTTAATATTTCGTGCCGTGCATACCTATCGGAGTTTTTTTTCTTAGTTTTGCATTGTCCTCGGGTTCTGAACTATATTCCAAGCTTCAAGCTTGTGCTTATAAGGAAGTTACTTAAATTTATTACAAAATTCTATGCGCTCGCTACACAGAGTCAAGCTATTAAAACCGTTAAAAGAAAGTACTACCTAACTACTTTCCATGTTTAATCACAGTACAACGAAATGAAAAATTCCAAAGAAAAGTTTTATGAGTCAAACTACTTTATGGAGCAGCTTCAGCTAATAAAATACCTGCAGCGAAATTGATATATTAATTTAAAATAGTAATACCATTTAATAAGCCACATTCTTTTGATATGAAGATTTTATATATAACAAGAAGAAAACTACGAATGCGCGTTCCTTTGTCTTTAAATTTGATATTAAACTCATTTTCTTTGATGCATTGCATTTTGCGCCAAACCAGCTGTCGCCAATTTCAAGCTTTGTAGTAGCGTAAAACTACTAAACTATTTCATTTCCGTTCAAGCATACAAATGTCTAACTGTCTATTCAATGATAGAGACTATTGTGAGATATATATATCTTGTTAACTACATCTGTAGCCTTCTGCTATCAAATATTGCACATATTTCATCTTTCTTTATTTCCAATGCATTTCATTGGTTCGCTTTGCGTTTCTGCGCTCTATCTTCAATCTATTTGTAGGTTCTCTTTTTCGCAAAGGAGCCAAACAAGTATTTACAGCGACCTTCGTGCCATTACCATCACATAAAGTATCAACTGTTTTTGAGTATAAAACCCTCTTCTGTTTCTTTTGGTGTATACGACAACAACAACAACTATAATTTGAATTTCTGTTATTTGCTATCTCATAGGTCACGAATTCATTAGTTACCATTCCGTGGCAAAGTAAGCGTGTGAATTCGTAGCGAACGCGTAGCTCACAAACTCAAGCTTGTCGCCGCCTAGCACAATAGCACAAACATACATTACGTACTTACATATGTATGTAGCTACATGCTTATATGCGTACAAACCGACGTTGTTTACGAAAATAACTATTAGTTACTCCTTGACAGTGACGCTAAGGCTGTGTTCACATTATAACTTTACCTAACGCTAGTTCACATCAAAACTAGGTGTGCTTCAGAGAAGGTTAATTCTTCTTACTTTTCAAGTTGTGGTCTCTGACTTAAGATATTTACTAAGTACCCCAGGGATTGAAGTTAACGGTTAACCAGTAAAAAGAAATCAGTTATCACGGACAACAACCGATATCAATATCCAAGACAAAGTTCTTTTTCAGAGAGATATGTATACTGCTTTCTCACTATCACTGAGATGGGTTTGGTGTGATTTATTGCATAAGGTTTTTTTTAAAACTGTTATTATGCGACGGCGATAGGTTCGTGGAATGGTGAAACACTAGTTTGATCTGTTAAAAATTAACACTGTGTTACCTCAAGGTTTCAACAAGAAACACCATACTACGTCCCGATCGTGTATTTTGGGTTAACAAAACCTGAAACTGTCAGTTTATTTGGACTCGCGTTAGAGGACTTATTGAGAATTTGTGGGTGGTCGTGTCCATTGAATGAGGCGAAGCACTCTAAGTATAACAACATTATCGTATATCGTATATATCGCATATATCGTAGTCATGACTCATGATACTATTTTCGGTACCAATTTAAGACAATTTCGGACTGTTTGGAGAATAGTTTAAGAACATTTCGTGACTTTTTTATTTCAAAATACTACGAGTACGAGAGTATGTAGCGAATACTTCGGAATCATTTGGCCTATATGCATAAATTTTAAGAAGTTTCTACCTTTCTCTCTCTCCCCTCCTTTGCTTTATCCCTGTATTCAATCCTCTCGTCTTTCTTTGAATCTCTCGACAGCTCCTCTCCTTCTCACTCCTCGCTCCATCTATGCCTACCTCTATATCTTCGTCTAACTCTATCTGTTTTTTTGTCTATTTCTCCTTCCCTATTTTTACTTCTCTAGTTATTCTTATTCTTCCTCATACCTTGTTCCCAGTCCCAGTCTCAGTCCCAGTTTCAGCCTCAGTCTCAATGTCAGTGCCAGTACCAGACCCAGTCCTTGTCTAAAAAAAAATTAAGGGATGGACCACCCTTATCATTTAGCGCTATGAAAAGCAGATGTTGGCCGATTTTCAGACCTAAACCATAGATATTATGAAACGAAAATTATATATAAAAGGTCGCGAGTTAATATCGAGCTCAAGGCCTAACAATAATATATATATCATTATTTATGTTAGAATATACTTTTTCTTAATTGAAAAAATTTTAAATTAGAATAGAAGAAAGAAAAAATTTAGACAACGCCAAGCTCGTTGTATTAGTCCATTTCGGAACTGCTAAATTCCTTCATCGGCACGTTTAGGCGCCGCTCGCTATACACATTCAGCCATCACAGCGGTTTTTTGTTTGTCTTTCATTATTCCTTACTTCAATTCTGGTTCGTGCAATTGATACTCACAGCACTGCGACATCTGTTACAGAATAGTTGTGAAATTGGACTTTGTTTATGGCGATGATGCCATAGTGTCATATTTTACTGACACTTTTTCCCGTGCTCTGGGATGTTATTAACATTTTTGTTGTTATATCGGCCTCCTGATTTGTAATATATCGAGTTAATATCGAGCTCAAGGCCTAACAATATTATTTTTATCATTATTACTGTTATATATTTTTTCTTAATGAGCAGCGGCGCCTAAACGTTGCCGATGAAGGAATTAGCAGTTCCCGAATGGATCTTACAACGAGCTTTGGCAGTTGTCCTAAATTTTTCTTTCTTCTATTCTAATTAAAATTTTTTCAATTAAGAAAATATATTATAACAATAATAATGATAAAACTAATTATTGTTAGGCCTTGAGCTCGATATTACCGCGATATTACAAATCAGGAGGCCGATGTAACAACAAAAATTATAAAAGGTTGTTATCGACGAGTTATTGGTTTGATATATATAGATAACACTGTTCTCGAATGGTGTCGATATATTACCGCTGAAAGATCGATGTTTTAGCGAAAAAAAATCGATGTTGCCGGAAAAATATTGATTTATTATTAAAGAAACATCGACTTTTTATCGAAAAAGTATCGATATGTTATCAAAAATGTTGTCGGTGTGTTATCGAAAAATATTGATTTGCTATCGAAAAATATCGAATTGTTATTGACAAAATATGGAATTGTTATCGAAGAAAAATCGAAAAATTTATGTCGAAAAAATATCGATTTGACATCCAAAAGCTATAACTTACAATCGATTTGTTATAAAAATGTTGTCGATGTGTATCGAATTGTTATCGACGAAACATTAAATAAATTTGATGTCGAAAAAATATCGATTTGCACCCAAAAGTTATCGAAAATATTGTCGATGTGTATTGAAAAAATACCTTTATGCCATCCAAAAGTTATCGACTTACTATGGATTGTTAAAAAAATATTTTCGATGTGCTATCGAAGAAATATTGATTTGTTATCGATAAAATGTTGATTACCCATCCAAAAGCTATCGACTTACTATCGATTTGTTATAAAAATGTTTTCGATGTGTTATCGAGAAAATATTGATTTGTTATCGAAAAACTATAGAATTACTATTGAAAAAATATCGAACTATTATCGAAGAAACATCAAAAAAGAAATTGATGTCGAAAAAACATCGATTTGTTACTGAAAAAATATATTTGCCAACAAAAGTTATCGACTTACTATCGTTTTTTTATAAAAATATTGGGAATGTGTTATCGAGAAAATGTTGATTTGCTTTCGAAAAAATATCGAATTGTTATCGAAAAATATCTAGTTTTTAAAGAAGAAACATCAAATATAATTTTGGTAGAAAAAATATCGATTTTCCACCTAAAAGTTATCGACTTACTATCGTTTGGGTTTAAAAATGCTGTGGATGTGTTATCGAAAAATGTCGACTTATTATCGAAGAAACATCAAAAAATTGATTATGTCCAAAAATTTTCGATTTGTTATCGAAAAAATATCGATTTGCTACGAAAAAATATTCAAAACATTTTTCGATAATATTCCGTTACATCGTTGCGTTTATTTCTACAAGATTGAATTATTAAATTTAGCCTATAAATAGTTTATGCAAACATAAATATAGCCAGTGATAATTTCCTGTAATATAAACATAGCTTAAATACTCTCAGCACATGAAGTATGAGCCACCAGAGATTAAATCTAATACTCGTAATGCTCTATCTTCTACCATTCAGACGTCAGATGCAGCCTAGCTTTTTTAAAGCCTTATACAAAGAAGAGAAGAAATATAATCTCTGAGTTATCGTGGCGAACACAGAACAAAGTTGAGCGGTATCAAGTTTATTGTGCCCGTTAAACAGACATTCGATTATTGATCAAACACTGAAATGCGGAAGTATTGGTGCTTGTTTGCATTTGCATATGTACGTATATATTTACATGTATTTAAAAATAGAAGAAATCTATAAAACAACAAACCAAAAACCACAAACGAAGTTTAGAAAACTTTGTTAGAAAGGGCTGTCGTGGTGTGGTGTTAGCATGCTAGCACCCCGAAGGTCCAAAGGCTCTGGAAACGCAATATCAAATTTTTATAAATTTTGTAATTTTTTTTCTTCAATTAGAAAAGGATTTTAATGTTTAAACGTCGCAGCTCACGGTTAGAGGAAATGTTGATGAAAGCGTAGTTGTAAGGAACGAATCGCACCCGAATCCGGAACTGGAACCGTACCTGAAACCGTAACGCGTTTCGGAACCGGAACAGGACCAGAACCGAAGGCCGGAACTGGAACCGGACCCGGAAACTGAACCGATATCAGTGTGGACCATAACCAGACGTGGAAGGCGTTTTATATATTTTTTTTTGGTTCGTACGCTTTGTTATCGAAGAGTTATCGGTTTCTTATAGCCGCGCAATCGAGGAGTTATCATTTGTAATCAAGTGTTATAAATTACCTATCGATGACAAAAGTTGTCAAGGAGTAACTTATTTTTTTATATTATTGTTATTAATTAGAACGAAAGCTCGGTACAAATCACTTATTAGATATCACAATCATAAAAAGTTGACGACTTCGTAACAAGTCACGCTATTCATATTATTCCGTTTTATTATTCCGTATTACTCCGTTTGGAATACTAAGGAGAGTAAGTTCTTCTCCACCTGCTTCTCTCAACAAACAAGGCGTCTTGCCCTACATCTGCTTCCAAATATGAGTGCCGATAGAAGTACTTCTTTGGCTAGAGTTTTGAAGCCTATTTACATATGACTTTACTAGCGGAGCCTCGTTTCACACTCATAATATCTGCATAATTTTCATACGGCTAATCAATAAACCTTCTTCATGCTCGCAGTCGGCATTACTGAACACTCCAAGAGCCATTTCATCTTCTCTTGAGTCGTTCATGATTCCGACCCATATATATATATAAGGAAAGGTGTGATGAGCGACTTGTAGAACGTGACTTTTGTTTGTCGACAGAAGACTTTAATTTTCAGTTGATTTCACAGTCAAAAGAACCCCTTGTTGGCAAGAGTTATTCTGCATTTGATTTCTATGCTGAAAAGGCTGGGCCCAGATAGACGATATCCATCACAGTCGCCTTGTCTGCAGCAGCACACAAGCCACATCTTTTCGCGCTACTAAAGGCTGCTTTTAAGTAGACACAGAGTTGGTGAGTATCAATTCTCTTATGGTAGTTCTCCAAGATTTGGCACAACGTCAATCTGGTTGTAGTATTTCAGGTGCTATTGTTCTATCTGCCTAGCACAACTAAGTATAAAAGTAACAGAGTATGTTTGTTTGGCACGAAAATCGCAGTAAATTCCTTTGCTCAGTAGGCGCATATAGTTTACGATAGCGAAGACTTCATTGCCAATGCTCGTTAAGCATTTAAATCTAGTACGAACTCAGCACGTGCCGTGAGCGGTGCTGACAACACTTTTTTTGGTAGTTCGTCCAAAAAAATTGTTTGTCGCAAAACTTAACGGCAAAAACAATTACACTTAACATAACGGAAAAACATTTGAAACGGAAAAGGTCCTAATACAATAAAAAGGACGACACTGATGACGATGCACAGCGAGGCGTAAACGAGCGAATATTGAACGAAATAAAAACTGAAATACCAAAAATAGTTTAAAATCAATCACATGCCCATACATTGGGATTGCGATTGGAACTGGGATTGGCCACATGATCACTTTGGATACTGGCCATCTACGCGTTTGTGGCCTTTTGATAGTTTCAGCTATCATGCACGTTGTGCGACATCACGTCGTTGGAAATCCACATTCGCACATCATGACTATGACGTCGGCATGTGTGCACGTGATTGGCACATACACCACGTGAGTGACGATGGTCCTTGGTGTCATCGTTCGTGTTTGGCCAGTCGTGTTTTCATTGAGACAGGCGATGAGCCGGACAGCAATGGCAAGGGCACTTTTAAGGTTATAATCGATGTATATCACTTCCGTGATGATGAATGTTGGTGAAGGTGCGCAACAATGACACCATCTTATTAACGGGCAAGCAAAAAGATGATCGCGGGGAGAAGGGCTCGTTCTGTATAACACGTGAATTTATGCGCAATATAAATTGCCTAGAAATTACGATGCTACTTTAGCTAGAGCTACACTTTCTAAGATGGTATATTAACAATTATAGTGCCGGCACCACCACCGCTGGATAATGTAGAGCGTTTGGTGGACATCGAACCGACGGGTGCTTATTTTGGTACAACTGCGAAGAGCGGTGAGCAGAGCGAGCAGAACGGTGCTAAGGCTATTGAGAATGGTGATGATAATACAGAGGATGAGGAATGAATGATGGAAAGCAGGCGACAGCTGAAAATACGAAGAAAGCGCGATTCGATTCAACGGATGATACAAAATGAGATTTACTGCATTTGACTGTCAACAAAAAATGGCGCTGGAGTTTTAAAAAGCGCTTCCAGAAGTTGTGGTTTAAAAACGTTAAAAATAAAGGAAATTTGTGAAAATTGCCTTACGCCTCAAGCCTTTTTCAGATCATAGTAAAAAAATGTGAAAGATATGTGCAATGAGTTTACTTGCATAGTTGGGCATGGTGCACAATTTTTGTTTTAGTGCACTCATCAATCCAACTATCACTAAAAATTTGGTGAGCGTGAGCAATCTTTCGTTTCCATCAAATTTTTATTTCTAGTGTAACATAAATTTAGTGCAATGTGCCTAACTATATTACTTATCAATTAAAAATATTACAACAGCGTATAGAAAATTAGCATTGCTTTGTTTTTAAATCTCGAATAGATTTGTTTTTAATTAGTTTTTATATTTAAAGAATTTTGTAACCAAAACTATGCAAACCCCGTCTCGAAAACGTTTTCGAAAAATTTGAAATTTCAAAAACATTTTTCGAAAATTTCGAACATTTAAATATTGGTCTTCTATATTCTTTTTGCGTATGAACTTCGATATTTGAGGAATGTTGTAGCTGAAACTATGCAACCAACCTCAAAAACATTTCGAAAAAGTTTGAAATTTCGAAGAAATTTTTTGAAAGTCTCGAACTTTTTATTTGGATCTGCTGCATTTTTTGAGGATGTAGTTTTTATAGCGCAATCAGTTTTAGTCTGTCAGAGTAAAAGTTATGGCGATCTCAAAATTGGCATTGATTTTTGACAGTTTTTCTTCTCGAAGTGTGCTTCAGATTTCGAACATTAAATTGTAGTCTTTTATATATTTTTGAGTATGAATTTCCACATTTTGGAAGATTTGTAACTGAAATTATGCAAACCAGTATCAAAACCAACGAAGAATTTTTCGAAATTTCGAAATTTTGGTTTAGAGCCTTTTGGATTTTTTCGGAGAATGAAATGTAGCGTGGTCTGACTAAGGTTAAGTATGGCAATCTCAAAATTGCATTGATTCTGGAAATTTTTCTTCTCAAGGGTGGAACATTTTTGCCATATAAAAAAACGATTTCCACCATTTAAAAATTTAAATCTAAACGACCCTTGAAAATAAAATTTTTTCAAATACTAAAGAAAATTTTGAAGAGACTATAGCTAGTACCTTGTGGCGTAAAACTGATTGGATTATAAAACTGCGTACTCAAACAAATTAGGAAACTTCAAATATAAATTTCGAAGCTTTTGTAAAATTTTTTCGAACTTCTTCGAAATCTTTTTGAGATTGATTTGGATGATTCAGTTACAAAATTCATAGGACTTCTTAATTAAAAACAAGAGTAATTAAGGCGCGAAATGTGAAAAAATCCACTGCAATTTTTTCGTTCGCTGCTGTAGCAAAAATTAAAAAAAATTTTTAAAATCTTAATATAACAAAACACCTCGTTCTCTATCACATGATTCCATGTTGTGCACATTGTAGTTAGCACAGTTCAAACAAAAACAAATAATCAATTAAAAAAATATTTAATATCATAAGAATCTATTATTAACGGGAATACAATGATGCTTTAGAAAATATGATTATTTCATTTTTCACTAACAAAAAAAATATGGTCTCTCATAAAAATTGTTTAGTGTTTATTGTGAATTTTTGACCTTAAGAAATTTAATAAAAAACTTAAAGTTTTGTGCATGAGAAACTTCTGTCGAAACGAATATTTTACGTGTTTTTATTGTCTTGAGAACCAAGCAGATCCTTCTGCGGAAGACAAGAATCTATATGAGAGAAACCAAAGCTCTTA
The DNA here is from genome assembly GCA_029619165.1 of Eurosta solidaginis. Lineage (NCBI taxonomy): Eukaryota > Metazoa > Arthropoda > Insecta > Diptera > Tephritidae > Eurosta > Eurosta solidaginis. Next base: position 6,790 of record JARSSU010048440.1, on the reverse strand, counting down.
CGTGCATATAATCCTATAATACTGCCACTGCAGCAATGAAATTAAATATCGAGAAGCTTGCGAGCCTAATACATTTTGAAATTTGAAATCTCGCTAAACGCAAAATTTTCGTTTCTTCGAGTGTAGAGACTCCCGAGAAGAAACCGTAAATTCTACACATAATATTGCTAATGCAGCGACCACAAATAATCATCGAAAAGCACGAGAGCTTTATGAGTATTTCGAGATCTCGCGGGAAGCCGAATTCTAGATATCTCGAGTCTCGAAATTACAGATTGTGTTCGAGAAAAATTTGGGGGGCTCCATGATTATTAATTCTGTAGAGTTGTACTTTGTTATTCCTTGACAGGGATGTTGTCATTCTCACATCGTCATAGTCGTATGGCGTCATGTATTTTTCGTTCGGGATTCGATATTATTATCGTTCCACTAACAATTTTCCCAAGGCGGGTAGATAACGATGAGCTATTTACCGCGCAATTAGCCTGCTTGGTATTCTTTATCTACCTTAAGACTGAACCCAAATATGAGCGAATAGAAGGAATCTTCGTCAGGACTGCTTCATTCCTATTATCTTGTTCTACTATCGACCAGATCTCATCGGTGAACCAGAACCCAGTCGCTTTCGTCGACTTCAGAGTAGCCTTTGACAGCGTAAAAGAAGTTGCTTGTATGTTGCAATGTCTGAAATTCATATCACTGTTAAGTTAATAAGGCTTGCCTTAAGCAGCACCACGCAGCTCCGTAGGATTAGAAGGGGCTGCCCCATTCGAAACTCTATCGAAAATAAAAATCACGCACTTAAGTCGTTTATCATACCTGGTCTGATGTATATCGTGGAATCATCACGGTAGGTAGAAAGTGCGAAAAGGCTCCGGCAAAGAAAGAATTAAATCGGTACCGCTATTTGAATGCAGTGGAAGAGGTATACCTCCACTGAGCTGAAAGCGGCAGGAGGACGAAGACTTTACCGTCTGGTGTTTCCAATTGATGAACTGGCTCTCTTGGCGTAGCATTAAAGCTACCCTTTTCAGATCACATATATGTATATAGGTTAGTTTGGGTTGTAAACTGGCTAGTCCATGAGGACCTCACATATACTGAATAGTCCGTAGTGTTACCAGAAGTTTGTTTAACGACCAAAATGAAAACCCAATCAAAAACCAGATGTTGTTGTGTTGTGTATAAATGATAAAGGACACTCCCCGAAGACTTTGGGAATGTTATCGATGTTGATGGTCCTTTGCCGGATATAGATCTGGTACGTTCCGGTACAAAGCACTATTAGGTACTAGCCCGACCATCTCGGGAACGATTTATATGACCACATTATACCTTCAAGGCCATCTCTCCCTCCCCACACCCTAGTCCATGGAGAGCTTGGGGTGCCAGAGCCTGTCTAATGAACAGTTTCACCGGGTAGGAGATCGACAATTGGGTTGGAGAAGCTATATATGCGCTGGCGACCTCTTGAGGGGCTGCGCTACACAACCCTTTTTATTTTCTGATCAAAAACCAGGTCCTGGTTTTTATGTTATCAAATAACTCCATCCTCTTGGCAAATACTAGAAATTTTCTAAGTAATTTAACCCACTTGCTGCTTCTAGATCGACAGCTGTATGACTCCTAATAGTCTTAGTCCTGGAAAGCGCAGGGCACGGGCACAGAACGTACTCGATCTTTTCCTCTCCAACCCGCACTTCCTAATCTGGTATAACTGACCAAGCCTAATTTAAAGGCATGTGACGCCAGCAGGAAGTGTTCAGTCCGAACACCCATCATGAGTACAGTCCTATCTTTTTAATGAAAGAAGCTACTTTTTAGTCTAAGGTGTAAGACCTACACATAATCTTCGACACTTTACAGACCTGCGCTTGAACCCACGCATTTCCCGCTTGGTCGGTCATATGCACCTCTCGCCTCTCTTAATGTCGCCCAGTCTAATTGGACGTCTCGAGCAAGCTTCAATGGATGCGCCCTTTTTAGCTAGTGCATCTGCTTTTTCATTCCCGTCTATTCCATATGCCCTGGAACCCAATATAGATGTATGCTTCTCCTGTCCCGATTCTCTCCAGAGACTGCTTAGACTCTAACACGCATTTAGATGATGTGTATGTGAGATTATTGCGTTACTGCTGATTGACTGTCAATATAAAGTTAACACGGTTGAAGTTTAAGGTATTCTCTTCAAGTGTATCTACTGCTTTGGTTACGGCTAATATTTCCGCTTGGAAACGCCCTACAGTAATCTGGCAGCGGATCTGTTTATTTCCGGATCAGCACAGTATACCACTGACCCTACTGCTCCCCTACTTTATGAGCCATCTGTGTACACATGTATCGCCTCGTTCGCCATTTGAGCACCCTTGCGTCAACCATCCCCCACATATATATACAGCTCCATGTTCAATCTCATTTACTTACGATCCCGAAGCCAGCAAAATGAGTCTGTACATTTGACTAAATTCTATTAGGCTGTATGTATTTTGACATTTATATACAAGTATATTGTGGGTAAAAGTAGAAAACGTACCCTATTGGTGGTAGCATGTGTAGGACGGATGAGCATATGAATAGTCAGCCCAACGGGACTGAAAGACATGTTCTGTGGAACGTTAACAGGTATAACAGGTGAGGTTGTCAATAACCTCGCCTAGCAATGGAGAATCCTGTTCTTTAACAGCGAGGCTCTGCGACCCCTAAGTTCCTCATAGAACTAGGGGGTGTAGTGGAGAGAGACCGTGTTGGAGGCGGTGTAGCCTAGAAGGTTCCATGTGGTCATACGCCTCCAGAATTGGTGCCCGAAAGGTCGGCGCGCTAGTATTTCATGGTGCGTATTTTTTACTGGAACGTAGTCGGACACTGCATATCCAGGGCAAAGACCTTATCTACATCGATAACCATCCCCTAGGGCCTTCGGGAGGTTTCAACAAAATAACAGTCGAGTAAAAAACTCACATTGCAATCTTGCAAACATGTTGTATTTAATAAATAGATATAATTAATGCTTGGTTCGAACAGATTCAATTTGGATCAGATATTACTTTTTTGTTAACTAGATTGCTGAACTTTGAGGACTGGAGTCAAACGAATTAAATGAGCACGTTGTATTCTTGAGTAGATTTAAGAGTTTTGAGCTTATACAGAGAGTAGGGGAGCTGCAGCAGATATTTGTTTATACTTTTTCAATACTACCGATATTTTTGTCAGATGACTTGAATTAAATCTGTATATGGAAACAGAAGTAAGAAATCCACTGCTTATTTCAATTGCAATGTCGCAGAGTATGTCATTGTCGCTATGAAATATAGAAAGCGCAAGATTGTTGCACCTCAGCCTCAAGATATTGCTAACGACACTGGGAAGAAACATATTGGCGCTAAATATACCATGCTAATGTTTGCTTAAACTTAATTCACTCTGATTAGTATTTATGTTTACACAATTTTCTATACTCTTGGTTCGTTCAATAAGCTTATGCTTTGGCATATATGCTTTCGGCAGGCTTCTGAAACCTCTGACCACTTTCTTAATTTCGTTTACTCAATTATTTTTTTTTACTTTAAAGTCGATAACATTTGTGCTTTGGAGAGTATGCTTATCATAAACTACAATAATTATCAAAAATAAGGTAAATAAATGTTGCAATTGATACCGCAGCGTAAGTAGGGAATACAAAAATAAGTACATTAATCCTGTAGATGTGTTTGTGTTTGTAGTGCTGTTGTCTGTGTGTTGTTCACAAGCTACGAACAAGGAAATAATAGTGGCAAAATTTTTTATCAATTTCGTCAGTTGAATTCTTTTTTTTTTGTCATGTCTTTGCAAATTAAGGAAAAACTTCTTGAAAGTTTTGTAGCTAATCCAAGGCGTTATAGGAATCTTTGAGGATCTTAAAGCGAAAGTCCCAGAGCGAAGAGAGGCTCCTATAAAATTTGTGTGCGCACATCGAGTGCTCCAGCAAAACAACGCGATTGAGGAAAAACCAAATGGAAAATAACGGGATAATGGTCACGATTAGTGAATAGTCCTCCTGAAAGCTTCTCGACGCTAATTTCCTATAAGATTGATATAGCTCGTCAAAGAATTACAACAATACTCGCCGTGTGCGTTAGACTGAATCATGTAAAAAACTCTTGAAGAACTTCTCGTATACTTTTACCAAAGACAGGAAAATCGGTATACCAAAGACTACAGTCCATCAGCTTACATAATTTCTGTTGTAAACCTTCGAGAGACTTAATGATGTGTATAAAAATCCAACTATCCACCAAACACCAACATGTTGTATGCAACCGGTAGAACACGGGCACTGCATAGGGTGGTTACCAAACCTGCCTTGGAATTAGAATATCTTTTTAAAGTGTCCTTGACATCAAAGGCGATCATGACGCGGTCTTACGGACATTAAAAGATCATCCAGAACTAACCAGCGAGTGTTAGGTTTTTACGTGAGTACAAGCCGACTCGGCCTAACCTCACCAGATGCACCATAGTTCACGAGTCGAGCAGATTTGAACAGCCCAAGGGCTCATTAATTGATCTCTTGGAGGCTTTATCTAACACATCTTCCATTCTAAGGGTCATGCATACGGTCGCAATACAACCCCATTCGAGCTAACCAACTCTTACCGCATTCGGATATCAACCACAGCCACCACGATGCTCCCGAAAGGCTACCGCAATCACAGAAACGGATAAGCTGGGAGGACTAGCTTCAACCTCGTTGGTATCACTTTAGAGCCTAGGTTGGTCTGACTTTCGCACCGAAACTACTACCAGTTTGAGTATCCACCTACTGCGCACCGGCCTCTAGGGGTGAGGTGGGATTAGAACCACGGCGCCATTCGCACACATAAATTACCCCTCATATTACCAATAGTGAGCCGCCATCTCCTCCTCTAAACCAAAGCAATACCTTTTGAGCAATCAATAGTCCGCTTGTGAGAGCGCCCGACTTGCACCACACTTTCCCATTCAAAAGTTATGCCCCAACTGCTGATATCCTATGTCCGGTACCCTGTACCGAACACTCACACAGTACTAGAACACCAGAAATGACCGGATGGATCGCTGCTGCTTAATTTGCAGTAAGATAGCTTTCACAGTTTGTGCTGTATGTGGCGATAAGTCTTATATATTGTTCCACGCCGCAACCAGGGTTTTTCAGTCTCTGCTGTAAACGCTGGTTCTTCGACCAATTGCTCAGTGATTCGGTATAGGAGCTTTTAAACTTGAGCGAGCTGAAGATGAAGTTGGCAGTTGTCAAAAGTGGATGCCTTTAAAAAATTAGCGTTGTTGGGGATGGATCGTGCGCTTCTGGATATACATTCTTAAAAATCTTATGTCGCGTTGAGCGCGAACGAAAGAGCAGACGATTTACAGGGAGATATAGGTCTGCGAATTCGACTAAAACTAAGCTTAAATATATGAGCCTGCAGGTAGAAGCTGCACCAAATGATCTTGGAATCATTCTATGCGTAATTGGCTGTGGAGCTCAACGTAGAGAGGGAGTTAGTGAAGGCAGGCCTCGACGGCGACTTTATGCAGGAGAGAACTTAACAAATTGTCACTGCTTGATTTTCTTGTTCGCAGCTGTATATTTAACTGCTTCGCTAATGAGTTCAGTGCCTAGCTTTGCGTTGATTTGAGAGCCACAACCGCATGGGAATCACTTGTTTGACCTTCGTTTGAGTATTAATATCTTACGTAAAGTAACAGTAATGCAAGCCAATGCGTACATATTCAGTTTGTTCTTTAGATAAATAGACAGCTTTGTATTTTTTAATTTCTGGGCAGTGTTGCCTGGTTTTTTATTAAATTTTCTTTCAGTTTTATAGCCTTCTATGTAACTCTTTTGATATCGCTTGATATGCAAGACTTTTGTGAACTTTTTATGATTTCCTCTTATCCTGCAAAAAGCGTGCGATTTATTCCTAAGGGAGCGGTCGCGCGTTCGATCTCTTTTGTGGCACAAAGAAAAATGGAACTCTTAAACCGAACCTAAAATCAGGGCCATATGTTTCCATTATCGTTAATATTTTTGTTTGTTTTTTTATTCTAAAACCAATACGAAAAAAAGAGATATTGTATTACAGTTTTTAAAAATTATAAATCTGTAGACTTCCTGAGGGGAGAAAGTGGACTTGTCCGACAGCACCCATAAGCGTAACAAAAGAGAATTGTCCGACCCTATCCGTGTAGGTAAAAAAGGTCCTGTCGGACACTAACTAAAGGGTACAAAGAGGACCTCTATACAATGCTCGTTGTGTTTTGTACTGATTTATTGTAACTTCCCCGTGTTAAGCACTATGGACTCCTTCAGTATATATTAGGTCCTCATGGTCAATCTTGTTTGTCATACTGGGCAAATCTTAACGAAAAATATTATCGCTTTGGCGGATCGAGCGCATTGCCATGACGCATGACACCCTTTGTGCCGTCCAATTTGCTTCTCTCAAAGATATATCCCAAAAAAACAAAATTATCCGGAAAAAGAGGATCTGTTCACAGAACCCGTCAGGGTTACAAGAGGGTACGTCGAATAGTACCGTAAGGTATAATTGAGAGTAGAAAAGGATATGTCCGACTACCATAGGGATACAAAGAGGGCGTTTCGAATATTCAAAAGGATCTTTCCGACAGTATCCGTTCAGGCATAAACAGGCACAATTGGTCTCTTCCATAGGACATGCTCTAACAAGGAATCACTCCAACCCATTAAATAGGTCAGAACTGGTATTAATCGCATATTGCCCTTTGGACTCCACTCGGAAGGGGGGGGAAATAG